>BLAL01000177.1:0-23615 GCA_015698045.1 Rhizophagus clarus | reverse complement strand
TATTGGTGAAATTAATCAATTATAAGGGCTAGTTATTTATTTTTTCATATATTAATGAAAATTAGTAATTAAAAAATACTATATATTTCAAAGAAATGTTTTCAAGACTAGTTCGTCATTTACCAAATAGGCCAGATATCATAGAAGTTAAATTTAGTGGCCGACAGTTATCTAGAGAAAGAATTGCAAATCTTAATCAAAAACTTAAAGCCTGATATCCAGGCAAAACAGGTTCAAAATCTTACTTCCTTATGAGAATTGGAAGCAAGGTTGCTGGACTACTAATGAAGATGACGCAAATCTTTTCTTCTACTTGATTACTATGATGAAAGCCAAATGCCTGATAATATAGGTGATCCAGAGTGGTTTGATAACTTTATCATTTATATAAGAGATTTACCAGTGATATCAAATGGATGTGGCGATACAAATGATTGCCTTATTTACCGTTCTGAACAAACTTACTTAAGCAGAAAAAAGTGATTTCATTTGACCAAAGTGATGTAATTACATCCTGAAGTTAAAAGAGAAAAAAAAAAATTTTGGAAATTAGTACTGTTTAAAAAATACAAATTTCTTCATAAATATTATACCTAGCCTTAAGAAAATTAAGATCTGAGTACTTTTGACATTGCTAAACAACTTTACTTAAATATAAAGTAACTTTTGCTGAATCTTCAAATCCGCCACATAATCTTACGATACATTTTCAACATCTTCACGATAACATCACAATTTTTTAAATGATATCGTGACGATATATTTATGATAATCTTAACGATACCTTTTCAACATCCTCGCGATATTTGAAATTTGATATCGTTCTGATATCATTCTGATATTATATCGATTTATAGTCTCGATGTCATGATGATGTTGAAATGGAAATTGTGATGTTATCGTGAAGATGTTGAAAATGTATCGTTAAGATTATCATAAATATATCGTCACGATATCATTTAATATATTGTCACGATATCATTTAAAAATTAATATTATCGTGAAGTTGTTGAAAATGTATCGTTAGGATATTATAATTATGTCACTTATGGTATCATTAAGATCGCTAAATATTTTATTGAAATATCGTGACGACATTTAAACTGTATCAGGATGATAATGAAACGTAGTAGATACATTCAATAAATTAAATCAATTTTAATTGGTTTAAATTAATTTGTTTATTAATTAATTAATATATATATATTTTTTATAATGCAATTATGACAATTATGATGTTTTAATTGTTATTTAATTGTTAAATATTGCGAATTACGGTAATTAAAGGAAGAATATCCCTATCTCTGGATAGGATGACATAAAATAACGTGACGATATCGGTTCAACACTAATATTATATTGAAACTTGTTAAAAATGTTGAATTAGAGTGTCTGGATTATGGCGCAAGCTCTGCAAAATTAAAGTTACGATCGTACCTGATTAAATTAAGCCGAAACACTTGAACCTAAAAGAAACAGAAGAAACGTTATTATAACGTTCCTTACAAAAAAAAAAGAAAAAGAAAAGAAAAAAGAAATTCATATAACATTTCTTACAAAAAAAAAAAAAAAAAAAAAAAAAAAATATTAAGTTTCGCATCTCTCTCACCGGATGGTTAACATAAAACAACGTGACGATATCGTTATGACACTAATATTATATTGAAACTTGTTAAAAATGTTGAATTGATGAACCTAAAAGAAACAGAAGAAACGTTATTATAACGTTCCTTACAAAAAAAAAAGAAAAGAAAAAAAGAAAATTCATATATTCTTACAAAAAAAAAAAAAAATATTAAGTTTCGCATCTCTCTCACCGGATGGTTAACATAAAACAACGTGACGATATCGTTATGACACTAATATTATCTTGAAACTTGTTTAAAATGTTGAATTGATAAGTTTCTGATTACGACGCAAGTTTCTGCGAAATTAAAGATACGGTCGTGCCTGGTAAATTACTTAGACATCTCTCTTTCCGAATGCTAATATAAAACAACGTGATGATATCATTATGACGCTAGAACAATCGCATTCCCAAGTATAAAAAAGAGGGGAAATAATACTATACCGAAACTTTCTTTGCGCACATTCCGAATTTCGTCCGAATTTCGTCACAAATATTATTATACACTACTATTAAAAATTTTTCTTTTTAAAAAAAATAATAATAAATAGATAAATAAATAAAAAATACATCCCGAATTTCTGTTATATTGTTAAAAAATATTTCTAAACAATATTTGCACAGCGAGAGCTAAAATTTGTAAAACAATTAATATTATTATAAATAACTTTTTGTTTCGTACCTGTCAAGGTGTCGAATAAACTATTTTTCAATGTTGAGATTACGCCGGAATAAAAATAGACGCGTATATGATTGTTAATATTATTAAGAAATATTTTAAATAGACTGACAATATTAAAATGTAAGTTATTACAGTAAAATGTAGAGAATGGAGTAGAAATAACCGTCGTGCGAATGTTTTAACAAACAAACAATGATTTTGATTGGATAATCAATACAAAGTCACGTTATCACGTGATAAGTAATGGACCGGTCACGATACCATAACGATATCAAAACGATATTGTTGCATTTATTTAATAAAAAAAAGATACTGTATCATTTTGATATTGTTAAAACAATAATGAATTTAATGAGTAACGTAGTATAAACTTATATTTATATTGTAAATTTATTAACATAATATTACTAATAAAGCTATATAGCCGTAAAATAATAATTATTTTTTATCCACAAATCAATTTTCGTATCATAGACAAAGTGAACTTTCTGTACGTGGTCAATTATTGATATCGGGAAGATTCTTCTCCAGCGAATGTCTTGGCTTGTCTGAATGCGAAAAAGAGGACATTTCAATACGTTGTGAATTCTGTTAATATTGTCAAACCAATCAATTGTAATAAAGGCATAATATTTATCATCATTGCCTTTGTATTTGAAGATTCCTTTTATAATCGCATAACATTCACCACTGTCTTCCTCGTGTATTGTTACGACGTTACCAATATGAAGATGTACTTTGGAAAAGACGCCATCGCTTTCTTCCATAGTGTATGTCGCCAATTCATACCAGCCCATTTGAGAATATATAAGAGCTGACTTTTGTCCAATGTCCATAAATGAAAGAAGCAGCTCAGATTTGAAATTTGGCAAATTTTTCATGATATTTTTACGATCCTGACAGGGCAAGCTCCTCTTTAAGATAATATTTGTAATAAAATCCACTGGAGATGAAATCGCTATATAAATAAAATTACGTTAATAATTGCGGAAATATTATTATTATAAAATTGTAATACAAACCTTCTTCATTTTCTTCCGGTTCTTGTTCATTTGATACCTTGTCTTCAGTAATATACCAATTAGTCAATAAATTTCTAAAATTTGAGGACATAGTAGCGAAACCTCTACAAGGTTGTGATAATCTTTGATCTGCGCCTCCATCTACTAAATGACGAATTGCAAAGAGCGTAGTATACCGCTTTAACAAGTCTAGCTCGACATTCTTGCAATTTGTTTGTGGTACCATTGCTTTAAAGATCCGATGCACCATCTCTTTGATACCAACTTGAGTGTTTATAAGAGTACCATAAGTCCTTGCATGCACCAGCAAGTGGATATTGATATGCAGGTTTGGTAAATTAGCAAATTCAGGGAAAACCTAAAGCCACATTATTAAATAATATTTTATATATTGATAAATAAAAATAAAAAATTATATAAGAATTATGAATAATTGTACCTTTGGAAGAATTTTCATTTCTTCTTCAAGGTATTTTTGTAATTCGTCATACGAATCTAATGTAAACTTGCTTTCAAAAACCATCCTCATTGTTTTTGCTACATATACCCAACAAGCAATTATTACATTTTTCGCCATGTTAATGCGTGATTCTTGAATTCGTCGCAGAATGCTTCTGGATTCATTTTCCTTTAAGCTTGATGTTTCTAAAAAACTATTAAGTATAAAAGGCATTATCATAGCGAGCCTAAGATAGTCAGACATCATGAAACTAGCATTGTGACTAATTGGATTTGGCAAACGAGACCATTTTTTTGGTTTCTCAAAGTTCTTCCAGGCTTTGATAAACTCGTCCTCTCCTTTTTGTGAAAATAATTCGCACCTGTGGAAATCAAAAAGCTTTATTAAAAGATTTTGTTTGTTACATATCTAGCTAAAGTTAATTAA
This sequence comes from Rhizophagus clarus, assembly GCA_015698045.1. Lineage (NCBI taxonomy): Eukaryota > Fungi > Glomeromycota > Glomeromycetes > Glomerales > Glomeraceae > Rhizophagus > Rhizophagus clarus. The sequence goes on along the minus strand of BLAL01000177.1, from coordinate 19,398 downwards.
ATTCAAAGATCATACGTTAATTTAAGAAGTCGTCCAATCTTCCCAGCAGTTGCATGATATACATCTTGAGGTGTCTGTAGATGCCTTTCTCTTAGCAGCCTATCCAAAATGCTAGGCCTTGTTCTTAGTCCAAACTCAGTACAAAGTCGTCTTTGCCTTGTGGTAGCAGGTTCGTTAAATATCTCTTTAAATTGATCGTCAGTGATGTGATGATATCTTGATGTTGCTGGTACATCCTGAGAGAAGTTGGTAAGTGATTCTCGAGAGGCTGTACAAGTGCGGCAACCTTTATTGGCATTATGTCGTAATACACCACACATGTCATTCCCTTGTGGTAAATCAGCAGTTACGACACCTAAACCGGCTATCACCCAAGCATCTTGGCCATTCACTTCCATTAATTTTCCTTGTTCGAATTCTTTCATTTCAGAAATAAATGGCAACATGAATTCATTGAAATTACCACCGAAAGGAACAAACCTGAGAACAAAGTGATTTTTGAGCAACTTTCTTTGACAGGCAGGCATATTTCCAAACTGCACATAAACACCTCCTAACGAATGATAAACATTCCTAAATGTTCCAAAATCATCGTAGTATATGTCCAAAAACAGCTTATAAACCGGAATTGTTGGAGATGGTGGCTGCCTTATGGAAATATATTCTGAAGGATGTTGATAAGAGAACGTTGCATCACGAATGCGCCAGTGTGTATGATGTTTATAAAGTATTTCGGTAATTCGTAGTGTATCTGCAGCAACCTTTTCTGAAATTTGTGATGTTGTTATTGTCAAGAATGGTTCATCTTGTAACCAAACTTCTCCAGAAAGAGAGCGATTTTGTCTTAATTCTCCCTTAAAAGTTCCAGGCAAGTCACTATAATCTAGAACTTTTTGGATTCTCAGCCGATACTGTTGGTTCTCTTCATTTAATAATATCGCTCTCAATCTGCCAAGTTTTCGCTCATTGTCGTAATAGTAAACAAAATCGCCGCATTGGTATATCTCTATTATATACATATGAAAAAAGTGTTAGTCTCTTGTACTTTATTGCTTCGCCTCTCTACCATCAGCTTGCATTTAATAAATAATTACCCCCTGATATCATTAATTGTTCTTGACCGAAAAGAGGTGACTCTGCCCATAAGGTACCATGCCAGTACTCGGATTTTGTTTTTGAATCGACACCAGCACCAAAATACATTTCCTTTAATAGTGATGGGTTGTTAAGAACATTCCAAATGATATCACTTATTGAAAGTTGATATGCCATCTTTGAATCCTTTAAAGTTGATGGTGTTTTTTTTGATGAAATTGAGATAGATTTTGCTGATATTGAGGGAAGAGGAAGACGCTCCCTCCATGCTCGAAATCTCCGAATATTCTTTACAATATGATCTCTATTAAATTCTGGTCTCATGATAATGTCAACAAGATCTTCATATGCATTTGTTGAAATATTATGCTTATAAATCCAACAAAATAAGGCAGCAGTAGTTAAATTTTGAAAATATGGAGCAAAATCACTATCATAAGATGGTAACTTATCTTTAGCCAATGCTTCATCAACGAATAGCTTTTATTCTGAGATATCAGAATCATGTCTTTCTTCATTATCTGACGACATTATTTCATATTCTTCATCACTTTCTAAGAACATTATATAATCGCTTTCTGTTTCATTCTCTGATAATGTTGAAATCATGTTGGTATCACCTTCTTCATTATTGCTTCGTTGTTCTAAATCATCATCATTATCGTTTCGTTGTTCTAAATAATCATTATCGCTTTGTTGTTCTAAATGATCATTATTGCTTCGTTGTTCTAAATCATCACCATTATCGCTTCGCTGTTCTATATGATCATCATCGCTTCGTTGTTCTAAATCATCACCATTATCGCTTCGCTGTTCTATATGATCATCATCGCTTCATTGTTCTAAATCATCACCATTATCGCTTCGCTGTTCTATATGATCATCATCGCTTCGTTGTTCTAAATCATCATCTCCGTTGCCATATTCATTATACTCTTCGCTGCTAATATTATCATCTTCAAAATCTTTTTGTACCATTTTTTCATTGTCATCATTATCCGATAATAAAAATCTGTTGGGCAACCTTCTAAAATTATTACGGATACGAAAAGGTAATGTAGCAATATTCACTTTTCGAGGTTTATTTCGTAACATGGCTATGATAATAATTATAATAAGGAATAATAAAATGAGTAAATTTAAAAAATGTCCATGCGCGTTTGTGTATTTAATTCATTAACTGCTTTTATAATATTTTTAATTGGAAATCATAGTATCGCGACCGCAGCACATAAACGGAAATTTTGGGTTAACAAATTTTTCATTAACGGAAATTTTGGGTAATGATCTGGTTACATGTAAAGAAATTTGTATGAAATCGTGACCGCAGGACATAAACGGAAATTTATAAACAGAAATTTATATTGAAATTTCGAGAAAAAAAAATTGTCAATGGTTACATTAGTTCTTGGATCACAGTACATTAATGGAAATCTTGGGGAAAATGATCTAAAATTGACGTGTTAACAACAGTTACATGCAAAGAAATTTTGTATGAATATCGTGCGTGACTGCAGAACATAAACGGAAATTTAGATTACTAATTTCTTAAATTTTGGGAAAATTGACATGCAAAGAAATTTTGTATGAATATTGTGACCGCGGGACATAAACGGAAATTTGAATTGATCAGAAATTTTCTTAATGGCTACATTGGTTCTTTACTTACAATGCATTAACGAAGTTTTGAGGCAATGATCTGAAGAGTTGACTTCTTTAACGGTTATATGTAAAGGAATTTATATGAATATTGTGACCGCAGGACATAAGCGGAAATTTAGATCATCGAATTTTGGGATAATTGATCGGAAAAAAAATTCATTAATAGTTAGTTACATTAACTAATGAATTATATAATGAACAACATCGTAACTATAGAAATTTGGGTTAACAAAGCTCTTGAATTTAGGATTGATGTTTTGACGATTACATGTAAAGAAATTTATATAGGCTGCTGGACATAACGGAAATTGGTTAACAAAGCTTTTCTGAAAAATTGACATTACATTTTAAGAATATCGTGATCGTAGCACATTTAGACAAGACAAATGATCAGAAAAAAATTGTTAGCAATTCGTGTTCCAGTTTATATGAAATTTTGATTTTTATGATTTTAAATTATTACAATCAATTATTATGATAAAATCACTAGTTGTGAGCTTTACGGATATATACAATTATAAAATTACATAAGATTTATTTTTTTATTGAAATAAATTGAAAAGAAGGTGGATATAATATTAATGAGATATTAATTTCATATAATGGCAATATCAATTCTAACAAATAATTTTAAAGTGTTAAATATTTCAAATTATCACAAAATATTAAAGAATCAAATGATCATACTTTTTTCACCATCTGAGCCCAGTCTCCCATGGTCTTCGCTCGGTTGTTACGAGACGGACGTTTCCGTTTCTTTTTAATGTTGGTCTGGAGAAGATCGTTCGATCGGGTTTGTTCTTTTATTAGATCGTCTAGCAAGATCAATATCATATTATCTATATATGAAAGAAACTATTTGAATATTATCATACGTTATTTAATGAATTAATATACCAGGTATTTTTTTTTATACCTGTTTCTTCTCTACTAGGTTTGGGAGAGGACATTTTCTTTCTATCTTTTTTTTATTAGAAATCTAAAAACTCTGATCTGAGATGTGGTATTTTTATATGTAACTGATAAGATATGGACAGTCAAACTTTAAAAAAAATATCAATTGAATTCTTTGGGAAAAAAGCACAAAGTAAATTTTTTTATAATATTACGACTGTGATATCATGACTGCACTATATAAAAGGAAATTTGGGTCAACAACTTGAAAAGTTTTTTTTAAAACTTCATTACATAATTCTGAGATAGAGAACTAATGTAACAAATTCTGTCAATGCGCTGCAGATAAAAATCAATGTAACCATTAACAATTTTTTTTCCTGATCAATTATTGATCTAAATTTCCATTTATTTATCGTGACCACGATATTCATGTCAAATTTTTCAGATCATTACCCTAGATTCCACCAATGTGCTGCAGATAAAGATCTTTTGCAGATAAAGAATCAACAGAACTGTTGACAAAATTTTTTTCCGATCAATTTTTTGATCTAAATTTCTGTTCATGTCCTGCGATCACCTTACATGTAACCGCAATTTTTCCATTTCCCAAAATTTCATCAATTTACTTTACATTGCACTAATATTGCACTGTTAAATATTTAATATAATATTTTTTCTATTAAGATTAAAAGAATAGTTAATAATTTATTATCAATCCTAATTATTAAAATAAATATATAATATATTAAATTTATGAAAAAATGTACTCTATTTAAGTATTAGGACAGCATAATATAGTACGTACAGTATAATTCTTCAACCCTGATTATGTAACCATTAACAAATTTTTCTCCTGATCAATTATCCCGAAAATCCGTTTATGTCTTGCGATCACGATATTCACGTCAAATTTTTCAGATTACCCCTGAATTCTATCAATGCGCTGCAGATAAAAAATCAATGTAATCATTAACAATTTTTTTCTGGTCAATTATTGATCTAAATTTCTATTTATTTATTGCGACCACGATATTCATGCCAAATTTTTCAGATCATTACCCTAGATTCCACAAATGTGCTGCAGATAAAGATCTTTTGCAGATAAAGAATCAACAGAACTGTTGACAAAATTTTTTTCTGATCAATTTGTTGATCTAAATTTCTGTTCATGTCCTGCGATCACCTTACATGTAACCGCAATTTTTCCATTTCCCAAAATTTCATCAATTTACTGTATACATTGCACTAATATTGTACTGTTAAATATTTAATATAATATTTTTTCTATTAAGATTAAAAGAATAGTTAATAATTTATTATCAATCCTAATTATTAAAATAAATATATAATATATTAAACATATGAAAAAATGTACTCTATTTAAATATTAGGACAGCATAGTAATATAGTACGTACAGTATAATTCTTCAACTCTGATTATGTAAACATTAACAAATTTTTTCTCCTGATCAATTATCCCGAAAATCCGTTTATGTCTTGCGATCACGATATTCATGTCAAATTTTTCAGATTACCCCTGAATTCTATCAATGCGCTGCAGATAAAAAATCAATGTAACCATTAATAATTTTTTCCGATCAATTATTGATCTAAATTTCTATTTATTTATTGCGACCACGATATTCATGTCAAATTTTTCAGATCATTACCCTAGATTCCACCAATGTGCTGCAAATAAAGATCTTTTGCAGATAAAGAATCAACAGAACTGTTGACAAAATTTTTCCGACCAATTTTTTGATCTAAATTTCTATTTATGTCCTGTGATTACCTTACATGTAACCGCAATTTTTCCATTGCCCAAAATTTCATCAATGTACTGTAAACATTGCATTAATATTGCACTGTTAAATATTTAATATAATATTTTTTCTATTTAGATTAGATTAAAAGAACAATCCTAATTATTAAAATAAATATATAATATATTAAACATATGAAAAAAATGTACTCTATTTAAGTATTAGGACAGCATAATATAGTACGTACAGTATAATTCTTCAACCCTGATTATGTAACCATTAACAAATTTTTTCTCCTGATCAATTATCCCGAAAATCCGTTTATGTCCTGCGATCACGATATTCATATAAAGTTTCTTTACTTGTAACCGTTAATATTGCTTGAAATTACCATTAATGTTCTGTGGACAAAGAGCTAATATACCCATTAAGGATTTTCCCGATCAATTATTCCAATAATTTGAAAATTTTATTGGCCAAATTTCCGTTTATGTCCTACAGTTACGATACTCATATATAATTTCTTTACATGTAACCGTTAAGACGTCAAATTTTCCCAAAATTTTCGTCATAAAGAATCGATGTAACCATTAACAAATTCTTCCGATCAACTATCCAAGATTTAATGTAACCATGAACGTTTTTTTCGAGAATGCTAACCCAATTTCCTTTTATGTGCTGCGGTCACGATGTAATTTTTTCTTAATATTAGGAGAAATCTCTATAAATAAATAAAGATGATGCTGTATTCATTTCGTTAGGAATCACCTATTTCTTTACGTGACAAATCACCTATTTCTTTACGTTGCTACTAGCACAATACCGATAAGTACCATCTTGTTTGTTTATCATGACTAAACGCAGAGGAGTAACAGAAAAAGGTAATAATATTATATTTTTGATTTAAAATTTATATAGTAATTGTGCCTAATACTATTATAATGATACCTAAAAGACAAGGCAACAAAAGCTGCAAAGACTACAAAAACTATTCGTACATATGTTGCCAACTCTTCACGTGATTATAATAAGGAAAGAGATGAAAAGAGAGAGGAAGGAAGTGAACATGAACAAGATAATTTACATGGACAAGATGTAGATATTGGAGAAGGTAATAATAGACAAGATGATGATATTGAAAGAATTATTTTGGGTAAATACGTTATAATAATTGTTTTATTATTCAATTGAAATGATATTTCTGCGAATTTATTTAAAACTAAATTTACTTCGTTATAATGAAGATATGCTTCCAGAGCAAGAAGAAAGAAATATTGAAAAAGAAAGAAGAGAAAATGAGAAGAAAGAGATGGAGAGGAGAGATAAAGAGAGAAGAGAGAAAGAAAGAAGAGAGAAAGAGAGAAGAGAGAAAGAGAGAAGAGAGAAAGAGAGAAGAGAGAGGGATAGGAGAGAGAAAGATAAAGAACAAGAAGAAAATGAAAATGATGAAAGCGGTAAAAACATAAAATCTGAACATAATTAATGAATATAATTTTATTCTCATTTAATATTACTTCTAGAGAGTGAAGAAGAAATTCCGGTTCAATTTGGCGCAATGACCAATCAATTGCAAATTTGCAATTGGTTGGTCTTACATCCAAGTGTACTACATCTGGCAAACAAAATGCTTGATGCCTCGACGAAGCAGCTATCAACAAATTTGCCACTAACCACCTCGACTTCGTCACCATCTGACAACGTAAAATCCATTTCTTATTTTGGTTGTTACATTCTTACCAATTAAGAACAATCGTTATTACACAGAATTACTGATGTATTATGTATTATTGATATTATTACTGTTTAGGATAATTATCGTCTTATTGACGAAGAAATGAAATGCCTTTTTTTGCAAACTAGAAATCCGCCCAATCATGCATTTGATAAAATAACACAAAAAATTTTTGGGCATGATGCTTATCAAAGCGTGGCGAAGTCAATTAACGAACGATATCATAAATCATTTTCTGACTATCGATATCAATTGAAAAATGTACTTTCAACATTAGTAAAAGAATTTCGACAAATTGTAGAAAGGTGATCGATACGTTCATATCGTTATATTGTTGTTTTATTACAATGATTTAATGATTTAAATTTTTTTTCTATTAAAGTGGATATACGGAAAGTTCAGATCCTACCGACAAGGAAGTAAACAATTTCATATCACGTGAGGTGGTTTTAAAGAGAATCTTAAGCCGATACGTTTCAGCCATCGATTTTACAAAATTATCGGAAACTTCACTAGATAAATTAATAGAATTCTCCAGAAAATGCTTCAAAATAGTCTGGGTTGAAACTGAAAGCGCAAATATCAAAGAAAAGGTTAAGGAGTTAGATGTTATTACAGAAGATCTAGAAATTCCTTTCCGTAGCGGAAGAAACATTGCTAGCTCTTTAAAACTCCATCTTTTTTCATAAATACAGTATATATCACATAAAAGACCGTGATAACATTGATATGTTTTTTATTCCTTTATGATAATAAAGATTACAATATATCATAGCGCCACCACTCTGCTAATAATTCATGTGACCTGATTTTGCGTTGTACGTAGATTTTATTGATTTTTATTGTGCCGCGTTAACCATCTCTTTTTCTTCCCAACTTGTTTACCATTTTTCGAAGCGAAATATAAAACCACATAGACTATAATTAAGGTTGCTTGCCGAAACTAGGGAGTTTCGGCATGCCGAAACTGCCGAAACTGCCGAAACTAGGTTTCGGCAAGCACCTAAAAATGCCAAAATGCCGAAACTGCCGAAACTGCCGAAACTGTTTCGGCATTTCGGCGTAGTATATCATATGATATACATATAGTTTCGGCATCTGCGGTTCACAGATTAGATCCAAATCTTTTATTTTTAGGATGCCGGACTGGACTTACACATGAAGCAAGTTGGCAAATAAAGAAACGTTTCTAACGTTTCTTTCTTTTTTCTGTAGGAACGCCGGACGAAATTACGAACCGGACTTTTGAGTGGAGGTTATACTTTTCCGCGAATTAGATGCAGCTGTGCCGAATCCTAATTGACGTAACCGTAATTATTTCGGCAGAATTTCGACAGCCGCAATGCATTTCGACAGACGTAATGCATTTCGACAGTTGATTGATTATATTAAAAATCATTTTTTTTATTAAATGATTTTTAAAAAAAAACGTTAAATCGTTTTTTTATTAAACGATTTTTATTAAAACGATTTTTGATCCTTTTTTTTTTTTTGCTAAAACGATTTTGAAACTTTTTTTTTTATCTTAAAAAAGCGTTTTTTTTTAAAATTAAACGCTTAAATCGTTTTAATAAAAAAAAAAAACGATCTAAGTGTTTTAAACTTAAAAAAAAAACGCTTTTTTAAGCGTTTTAAACTTAAAAAAAACGCTTTTTTTAACTTAAAAAAAAAACGCTTAAAAAAACGCCGGAATCATTTTTTTTATTAACGATTTAAAAAAGAAATTAAAATCGTTTTTTAATTAAACGATATAGAAAAAACGTTAAATCGTTTTTTTTTATTAAAAAATTAAGGGAAAAAAACGTTTTTATTAAACGATTTAGGGGAAAACCTGCTAAAATCGTTTTTTATTAAACCAATTTTTAAAAACAAACCGTCAAAATCGTCTTTTTTATTTAAACGATTTAAAAAAGACGTTAAAAATCGTTTTTTTTTTATAAAAAAACGTTAAACGATTTTAAGAAAACGTTAATAATCGTTTTTTTTATTAAACGATCTAAAAAAGGCGCTCTTTTTTATAAAAAAAAATGGCAACCGATAATCGTTTTTTATTAAAGATTTAAAAAAACGTTAAAATCGTTTTTTTTTTTTATTAAATGATTTAAAAAAGACGTTAAAAATCGTTTTTTTTATCAAACGATTTAAAAAAAAACGTTAAAAATCGTTTTTTTTATTAAACGATTTTAAAAAAAAACGTTAAAAATCGTTTTTTTTTAAATGACAAAAAAAACGTTTTAGACTTGAAAAAAAACGCTTTTTTTAAGCGTTTTAGACTTAAAAAAAAAACGCTTTTTTTAAGCGTTTAACTTAAAAAAAACTGCTTTTTTAAACGTTTAACTTAAAAAAAAACGCTTAAAAAAACGCCGGAATCATTTTTTTATTAACGATTTAAAAGAAATTAAAATCGTTTTTTAATTAAACGATTTAGAAAAAACGTTAAATCGTTTTTTTTTTATTAAAAAATTTAGGGAAAAAAACGTTTTTATTAAACGATTTAGGGGAAAACCCGCTAAAATCGTTTTTTATTAAAACAATTTTTAAAAACAAAACGTCAAAATCGTCTTTTTTATTTAAACGATTTAAAAAAGACGTTAAAAATCGTTTTTTTTTATAAAAAACGTTAAACGATTTTAAAAAAAACGTTAAAAATCGTTTTTTTTTTTCAAACAGTTAAAAAAAAGTTTTTTAAACGAATTAAAAAAAAACGTTAAAAGGCATTTTTTTAAATGACTAAAAAAAAAACGTTACAAAACGTTTTTTTTATTAAACGAATTAACGAATTAAAAAAAAAGTTAAAATCGTTTTTTTATTAAACGATTAATAAGTAATCGTTTATTCCCGTTTTTTTTATTAAAACGATTAATAAGTAATCGTTTTTTTCCGTTTTTTTTATTAAAACGATTAAAGAGAAATCGTTTTTTTTTTATTAAAACTAATAAACGAGCTGAAGAAGTGGTTTTTTATCGCAATAATCCGATTTCGACATAATTTGGCATTTCGGCAAATTACGTCTGTAAAAATACAATACGGCTAATACGGCATTACGTCAAAAAAAAATTCCATGCCGAAATTAATTACGGCGTATTTTTACAGACGTAATGCCGAAACCGTAATTAATTCGCGGAGAAGTATAGTGGAGGTATTAATAGGGGATACTTATACACGAACCGGACTTTAGTGAAAGGTAAATTGGGAAGGGGAGTTTCGAGTTTATTTTTTTTTTAGTAACATTTATTAATGTTACTTTTTTTCTTTTATTGTAGGAGCGCCGGACGTATTACTATATACGAACCGGACATTAATGAAAGGTAATGAAGAAGGGGGAGTTTCGTGTTTTTCTTTAGTAACGTTACTAACGTTACTTTTTTTTCTTTTATTGTAGGAACGCCAGACGTATTGGTATACACGAACCGGTCTTTGAAAAGGTAAATGGAGGAAGATTCGTATTTTTTTAATAATGTTTTTAATGTTAATTTTTTCTTTTCTTGTAGATATTGCCGGACGAATTATACGAACTGGTCTTTGAGTGAAAGGTAATGAGGAAGTTTCTTTTTATTTGTTTATTTTTTTAGTTACGTTTTAAGAATATTTTTTTCTTTTTCTTGTAGGTTCTTACGCGAAACTATGCCGAAACATTATTGATTATTAGTATCAGCTATGCCGAAACTATGGCGAAATGCCGAAATGCCGAAACAGTTTCGGCAGTTTCGGCAGTTTCGGCATTTCGGCGTTTCGGCGTTTCGGCACTATGTAAGGAGTTTCGACTTTCGGCATTGGGCCAAAGGAGTTTCGGCAGGCAACTTTAACTATAATAAATATTTTTATTTAATATTTTATTTAGTTAAATAACTAGTATAGCGTTTTAATCTTAGATAATGTATCTATACATAAAAGTCAGCGTTTGCGGAATATTTGTGAGGAGAAAGGAATACGACTTGAGTTTTTGCCATCTTATTCTCCCGATTATAATCCCGTAAGAATTTAATCTTCCATTATTTAAAAATTTATTGCTTACAGATCGAGCAAGCATTTTTTTATATTAAAAATTTTTTACGACAACATCGTGATTGGGTAGAATCTGTAGAAAATCCAGTAGACGCGTTAAATTTCAGTTGTATGACAATTGGCAAAAATTTTGCTAAGGCGTGCTTTGAACATCTGGATATTTATAAATTAAAATTAAATGTCAAAATTATTTGAACTTCAAAATTTATTGCTGAATAAAAGGAATTTATTATACAAATTAATAATTTTACTGAACTAAAAGTTATTGATCAGCATTTTTATAGTAAAGAAACAAACAATCTTAACAGAAACCTTAGATTTTTAAACAGCCATCAAATTACTGACTTCCATATTGAACAATTTTTTTTTATATTTTCTGCAATATGAATTTAACATTATCATCATATCAATTTGGCATTCAAGATAATATTCAAAAAATGTCTTAATAAATTTTATTTAGTGCCAGTGTGATTGATAAAATGCATTATTATTTATTATTATTATAAAAAAATATCAAAACAAAAAAAGAACACGCCACCAGGCGAACCAGAAACCTTTACGCCACAAGGCGAACCAGAAAAAAAACTCGTCACCAGACGAACCAGGAAAAAAACCCGCCACCAGGCAGACCAAACAAACTACATAGAATAAAAAATTCGCCACCAAGGCGACCAGAAATGAATTAAAAAAAAAACCTATTCCTCAATTCTTCCAAAAAATTTGATTAAATCGGCCGGCTTTAAAAAATTCTTTTTAAATGGAATAGGTACCTTTTCACCTTTTCGTAAATGGCAATCTTTTGACTCGTGCGGACTGACCCAACACCTGCAGCATCTTCTCCGGTAATTTTACTGAATATTTGGGCAGGTATTAAAACCATGCCCGTAATATTCACATAAGTAACACGGATCTTTATATGAGCCGATAGGCGCAATCCAATTTGTCCTGCTAGATAAAGCGACCCCCTCCGACGTGCATATAAAATTTAAATTTGAACCGGAAGCCGAGTTCGAAGAAATTGGCGGGTTCGAGGAAATTGGGGAGATCGAGGAAATTGGTGAGATCGACGAAATTAAAGTCGTTAAGGGAGTTATTGATGATGAGGTTACTGAAGAGTCTAAGGGTAGCGAAGAGCTTAAAGATGAAATTGAATCTGACAAGGATCCGTATGTTGAGACCGGAGGAGAAGGAGAGGCAATAGCAGAGACATTAAGAGGAGAAGTAGAGACAATAGGAGGAGAGATAGTAGATGAAGCAGAAGTAAGTCGTTCTTATATTGTTAGTCAGTATCAAAACATACAGTATCAGTAACCTGATAGAGCCATATACAGCATCAATGCACCCAAAAAAACATAGTGTTAACTTATCTTGGAGTATTGTAATTAACATTTGAATTGTACTAGAATTATTCTTTATTGTTATAGAATGATTAACAGATATACTTAATATATCTTTAATCACGTTCGGGTTATCAATTATATAAAAATCATCGCTAACTTCATTATTATTGTCGATAATAGTAGTGTTATCAATGTTATCAGGCATATTAAAATTAAGACACGTTATTTTAAAAAGGAAGAGTATGAACTTTTTTTTTGATAAAACTTAAAGGTAGGAGGAGAAAATTCTTTTTTTTTTTTTGATAAAACGAAGTTCTTTCGGGTAGGAGGAGAAAATTTTTTTTTTTTAATCATATTTATTTAAAAAAAAAAGGACGTGAGAATAAGATTTTTTCTAAAATTTTTATTTCTTTTTTTTTAAAAAAAAAAATAGGAACGTGAAAATAAGTTATTAAGGGAAATCGTTATAAAACTTTATTTTTCTTGAAAAATTAGGGGTATTTATATACAACTAGCGAAGTGTTGGGCCTATCCTAAATGGGAAACATCATTCGAAAATCTCAGTACGGAATTGCTGGGCTTATTCTAAACAAGGCTTATCCTAGCACTGAGATGTTCCTGTTTAGTTGTCTAATTACGGATACCTTTTTATTTGAAAAGTTGTCGTCAATATTTGTTTAGTCACACATCATCAATTAAATTAATATACATTAGTAATTTGCGCCAGAAAGACAACTAAAAAATAAATTCTTTTATATCAATATACATTATACATGACTTGCCGACCAATTATTCTATTAAACACCCGGGAAAGTGCCAGTGGGAAATTTGTACAACCACAAACTATAGCTTTACACAAAGCGATGATTGATGGTGAAATAAATATAGCCATATAATAAGTAAATCAATGGCACAATAAAACACAGCCTTAGATAGAAATAAAAAAGCATAATAATTAGAAAAAAAACAGAAAAAAAGATCTCTTTTTTGTAAGTACCAGCCAGTTTAATTAGTACAGTATAACCTGTTCTTCACGCCAAGTACAAACAATTTATCCAAATGAGATTAAATGATAATCTCAGTGCAAAACTGTGATTTTTATTGGTCTACAGAATTTGGTAAAATATGCAATATGCACATGTGTAATTAGCTAATTAGGAATTTAAAGCAATGCTACGATCATTTGACCAGAAGTTTTATACAGTATATGCGCATAAGACCAGTTCAAGAATACCAAGTCATCGAAGGAAAGGGAAATGGATGCTTTCTTGGATAAGGCGCATAAGAAAAAGCATCAGTGATGAAATGAGAGAAGAGAAGCTTCAGCATGAATCATCTACTCAGATATTTCTAACTCGCAGAACCGTTGCCTCTTTCTTTTTAAGATGTTCCTTTTCCATACATGATTCCCATTCTTTGATTTCTACTTTGCTTCTTCCCCGGAGATCGGTTGAGACAGAACTGAAATAATCAATGTAGAGCGAGTTTGATAAAAATCAATTGTAGAACAAGGGCTAATACGTGAATTGTCTTCATCCATACCGCCTGAAGATACCGAAACTATCTTGTTTCTAACTTTGGCTTAGTTCAAATCACTCGCTATCCTAGGAATCATTCCTTTCAGTTCAGTGCTTTAAATAATCTCTTTTTCCTAAAGAATTTATTTTTCGTTCTCATTACTAACGTATTTTGTATTCGTGTTTATATTAAAGTAAGTTGCTCTCTGTTTATAGGAGAGGTTAATTATTAATTATACGACTTAAGATGTTTGAGAAGGTTCAAGGAAAAGATAACTCGTAGTGTTATGATATCAATGCAAACAACTTTTTTTGCAGAAAAAGTTTTTTTTGGTAATAGGTATAACCACGATATAGAATTTTTTAAAAAAAAGAAAAAAATTGAAAAAAAGATTAATTTTTACTCGATAATCACAATGTCCGTCATTATATTAATCAAATTTTTTTCCTTAGAAAATCTATTGAGATCAATGGTAAAAAAGAAACTTATTTTCAAAATTAATCGTAACAATGTAAGAAAAAATATTAATTTTACTTGGCCATGATTTAATCACAATATCCATCATTATATTAATCATATTTTTTTTCCTTAAAAAATCTGTATCATATGATGTAATAAGATCAATGGCAAAAAGAATTTTTTTTCTTTTCGTAATTAACCATATTAATCATAGATATAATTACGATGCAAGAAAAAGATTAATTTTTTCGATCATGATGTGGTAAGATCAACGCAAAAAAAAAGGGGATAAAAAAATTTTTTTTTTTTTTTTATTCAATTATTTCTTTTTTTTTATATTGAGATATCATTAAAATGTCTTCTCAAGATCTTGATAAAGAACAAGGAATTCGTAAAAAAGGTTCTCTTATTAAACATTGGCAGCCATCGCAACCGCAATATCAACAACCTCAGTCTCAATGGCCGCAACAACCTCAACAGCTGCAACAACCCCAATCTCAACAACCGCAACAACCTCAATCTCATCAACCGCAACAACCTCAATCTCAACAACCGCAACAATCTCAACCCCAAACTCTACTTCAGTGGCTGCGACAACCTCAACAATTTCAATTTCAATGGCTGCAACCACCTCAATCTCAATGGCCTCAACAACCTCAACAATCTCAACCTCATCAATTTCAATGGTCGCAACCACCTCAATCTCAATGGCCTCAACAACCTCAACAATCTCAATTTCAATGGCCGCAACCACCTCAATCTCAATGGCCTCAACAACCTCAACAATCTCAACCTCAATGGCCTCAACCACCTCTACCTCAATGGCCTCAACAACCTCAACAACCTCAACAAAATCAGCAACGTCAATGGCCACATCATGAATACCAATGGTCGCAATCACCTTCTCAACAACCTCAACAATACTTACCTCAATTACCACCTCAATCTCCTCAACAAATTGATGATGAAGAAAAAATAGGTGACCTATAATTGAAATTCATTATTCTTTCTTTTTGTGATATGAATAGTTCACTTACCTTGATATTTAATAATTGTAGACAAAATGCTAAAAGAGGAGTTCTTGAGAATTGAGGAAATAATAAATATATCTCCAGATCCCTATAAAACTAAGAAGAAAATAGCGGATGAATTCGGCCTAATTTTACCCGATTATATCAATTTTATGACCGAGAAATACAGGAAAAGTCAAAGTCCCATATCAACAATAACATCACTGGAATCCTCTCCGGCGACGTCACCAGCATTCCCCGCTGCGTTCTCCGCCTTTGAAGAGCCGCACTCCAATGTAAATATATATAGTAAATCTGTAATATTTATAATTCATATGTTCTGAGCCCATTTATTTTTATTATAGGGATAATTTTGAACGACAACTCATAATAACAATTTGGGAGTTGCCGTCTCAATATTTTACTAGAGAACGTCACTACCCAGAAGTCCTTCCCCAAGACCCAACGCGAATGTTCCAGATAAATATACGGAACCTAAAACCAGTCGCGAATATAGTCAAAAACAGATGAGTGAAATATTAGAAAATAATTATAGTTCTCTCCCAAAATGGATCTTAGATATCATTTACGTTGAATTAAGAGCACTATTCCTTCGTACTCGACACCTTGATCATTCTTCTAGAAATTCAATGATAGAAGATATAATTAGTAAATTATTTCCGCATTTTTCTAAGAAGAAAGAAAACAAACAAAAAATTAGTTTTATGGGCAAACGTTTTCGAAAGTTTTGATGGATTGGAGGAGCGAATTATGGGTCGAATATAGGTTTCGCATATCAGAATAGTTGCACTAACGATAATATTTCCCAGTTAAAATCTAAAGTTTTCAGTTTCAACTATATTTCGTCAGGTGGTTGACCATGTGTTTCAATGAACTATCAGAAGAAATGGAAAGAGCGCTCCGAAATGTTATTATTTACGGGATTAGATGTTTAGTGAGGAGGTGGATGATGACAAGACAGCTCGTCGCAACTTTTTTATGGCAAATACAGATTATACACAATAAATTTGGACTTTGCTTGTACTGATAAAATAGATGTTACAAGATCAATGGAGCTGTCTCATTATTACATAAGTGCTGCAAGGTCATTTTCCGAAGATGATGACGAAAAGATGATAATGATGAAAGAGAGCAAAGAAAGCATAAAAAAAAAGTAACTAAGAAGATTGAAAATTAAGGAGGCTAGTGAGAAGCGTTATTATAAATTTTATATAATATATTTTTATTATGTATCATTTTACATTTTATCACGTCCTTTATTTTTATATTTCTCCAAATGGAGAGGACATTGTAGCTGGAACTGGTGGTGACGATAATACTTTAAGGTTCTGGAAGATTTTTAATACTCTAAGAACAAAAGGGATAGAAAATAAATATTCGTGGAAACTTGATGGTCTTATACATGTTATAGCGCTTTGATTTTTTATTCGATCAATAGTTATAGTAAATATTTAGCATAGATTAGCTATAATTTAGTAATTATACTTAACATTTTACATTATTAATACTTTATTATTAACACTTTTAATCATAAATAAAGTTCATATCAATAATTTTGCTTAATATATATATAATTTATTCTTTGCTGAAATGTATTGAATTGTGTCTGAATAGTAAACATATCATGCAAATAATCGTCTACTGATCGTGGATCAATTTACCGATAAATCGTCACGATTATTATTAAAGTCGTTCCGATTTTAAAATTTTATTAACCATGTCGATAAAATTTAGTAATGTATTGAATAGAATAATGTCTCTAATACATTTCAAATACTGTATATTAAAATATACATTCGTAAATAAAATGAGACTACTTTTACTGGACAAGGCAATTTTTCAAAGATATCGTATGATACTTTTATGATATCATAAATGTACTTAAAATTCGAATTTTAATATGGTTGTAAAGACATTTTACATAATAAAAAATCATTTTGAAAACCACATTAGAACCCATTTCCGATGCTTACCAGAAACATCATAAAATATGTCATCCTGACAATGTATTTAAAACCATTTTATGATAATTTTCACAATTTTGTAAAGATTGACAGAACATGATTAATATATTTTAAAATGCCAATAAATTATTTTATTATACGGCTAAATAATAATACATAAACTACTAGTATAATTTATAAAATAGAAAAATTCCAAGAAACGAACTGTTAGTAATAGTACATTAAAAAAAAAAAAGATTTAAAAAAAAAATGTTATAAAATACCCACCGAAATCTACACCCCTGAGCTCCAGTTGAAAATCCCATGCTTTGAACCTGTCTAAAAAAAAGAAAAAGTGTTAGTACATTTCGTTAAAGTAGTAATTAAAAAACCTTCTCTTACCAAAATTCTCAATATCTAAAATCATATGGAAAATACATCAAAGTATATCAAAAAAAAATATGTTTTTTCTTTCGAAATTGACGCACCATATTAATCATACTCGATTATGATGTGGTAAGATCATGCAAAAATAAGGAATGAAAGAATTGATTTATAATAATAAAAAAAAATGAGAAGAAAAAAAAATTTTTGACTCACATTTTAACCTGTAGAATCATCATCAAACAAGTTTTAAAAATGTCTTCTCAATATCGTAATAAACCTATACAAGAACAAGAAATTCGTAAAAAGAATTCTCTTATTAAAATTTGGAAGCCTTTGCAACCGCAATCTCAACAACCTCTGTGGCAGCGACATACGGAAGTAGTCAAAGTCCATAGTATATTTATTATGTAATCTTGCTTAATCGTATAAAAATATCAGAATTTTATTTTAATAATATGGCAGCACGTTTATACATATAAAAGTTGTAAAAAAAAAAAAAAGTTTAATATTTGCGGTATTGCAGATGAGTTGCGATACCACAAATGAGTTGCGGCAATGAAGTGACGATATCAAATCAATATCGTAAATACATCTTTTTTTATCCCTGAAATTACCAATATCGTAACGAATCAATAGACTATACCGCATTTCAGAATATTTTTTTTAATAAAATGTGTCAACGATATTCGCGATAAATTGTGGGATGAAGTTGACGATAATCAATATCAATACGGCAATATATATCATCCTTTTTTTTGAAATTACCACATCGTAATTGAATATCAAGGATGTGCCAGATTTGATATGCTTTTGAATAGCTATCGTCACAATAATTTTCTGCGATAAATTATGGTGATGAGTAACGATTATCAAATCAACATTATAACAATATCATCACAGAAATTGATACCATTATGACATGAAATTTATATCGTACCCGTATCAATTCAACATCGCTCATATTTTCAAGGTTTCTGTAAATTTCATTCAACTAAAATTATTTTACAATAGGTTAATTTAGTAAAACAAAAACAAGAATAAAAGAATATTTATTATAAAAATGTATTTTTTATAATATAATATTAATTTTATGAAAACTAAGTGTATAAATCAAATATATTGAAAAAAGAAAATATCTTTTTAAAAAAATTTTTAAAAGTACGAAGTGAATGTAAAATTTTTTCTTTATATATGTAGTATGGAAAATCCCCTTGTGCTATGCAAAATCTATATAAAGCTTTAACATTTTTAAACTCCCTATTCAACGCATCTATAATTACGACTTTTTTATTTTTTGCTTTCTAATAAGCAAATTCTTACAGTCAACTCCTCTCTAGCGCACCCCCCTTAGACCAGGTATAAACATGCACTTATAGAGGGTGTACATTTACAAAATTAACATGATGATTAAAAAAAATATACTTTATTATACAGTATTATATTATCATTTACTTTATTACATTTAAGAATATTATTGAGATACATTATACTAAAATTAATTACAGTATACTAAATATAATTATAACTAAAATTTAATTATACTAAAATTAATTATACTAAAATTAA
>BLAL01000176.1:600000-838184 GCA_015698045.1 Rhizophagus clarus | reverse complement strand
TATTTCTAAACAATATTTGCACAGCGAGAGCTAAAATTTGTAAAACAATTAATATTATTATAAATAACTTTTTTGTTTCGTACCTGTCAAGGTGTCGAATAAACTATTTTTTCAATGTTGAGATTAACGCCGGAATAAAAAATAGACGCGTATATGATTGTTAATATTATTAAGAAATATTTTAAATAGACTGACAATATTAAAATGTAAGTTATTACAGTAAAATGTAGAGAATGGAGTAGAAATAACCGTCGTGCGAATGTTTTAAAAACAACAAACATGATTTTGATTGGATAATCAATACAAAGTCACGTTATCACGTGATAAGTAATGGACCGGTCACGATACCATAACGATATCAAAACGATATTGTTGCATTTATTTAAAAAAAAAGATACTGTATCATTTTGATATTGTTAAAACAATAATGAATTTAATGAGTAAACGTAGTATAAACTTATATTTATATTGTAAATTATTAACATAATATTACTAATAAAGCTATATAGCCGTAAAATAATAATTATTTTTTATCCACAAATCAATTTTCGTATCATAGACAAAGTGAACTTTCTGTACGTGGTCAATTATTGATATCGGGAAGATTTTCTCCAGCGAATGTCTTGGCTTGTCTGAATGCGAAAAAGAGGACATTTCAATACGTTGTGAATTCTGTTAATATTGTCAAACCAATCAATTGTAATAAAGGCATAATATTCATTGCCTTTGTATTTGAAGATTCCTTTTATAATCGCATAACATTCACCACTGTCTTCCTCGTGTATTGTTACGACGTCACCAATATGAAGATGTACTTTGGAAAAGACGCCATCGCTTTCTTCCATAGTGTATGTCGCCAATTCATACCAGCCATTTGAGAATATATAAGAGCTGACTTTTGTCCAATGTCCATAAATGAAAGAAGCAGCTCAGATTTGAAATTTGGCAAATTTTTCATGATATTTTCACGATCCTGACAGGGCAAGCTCCTCTTTAAGATAATATTTGTAATAAAATCCACTGGAGATGAAATCGCTATATAAATAAAATTACGTTAATAATTGCGGAAATATATTATTATAAAATTGTAATACAAACCTTCTTCATTTCTTCCGGTTCTTGTTCATTTGATACCTTGTCTTCAGTAATATACCAATTAGTCAATAAATTCTAAAATTTGAGGACATAGTAGCGAAACCTCTACAAGGTTGTGATAATCTTTGATCTGCGCCTCCATCTACTAAATGACGAATTGCAAAGAGCGTAGTATACCGCTTTAACAAGTCTAGCTCGACATTCTTGCAATTTGTTCGTGGTACCATTGCTTTAAAGATCTGATGCACCATCTCTTTGATACCAACTTGAGTGTTTATAAGAGTACCATAAGTCCTTGCATGCACCAGCAAGTGGATATTGATATGCAGGTTTTGGAAATTAGCAATTCAGGGAAAACCTAAAGCCACATTATTAAATAATATTTTATATATTGATAAATAAAAATAAAAATTATATAAGAATTATGAATAATTGTACCTTTGGAAGAATTTTCATTTCTTCTTCAAGGCATTTTTGTAATTCGTCATACGAATCTAATGTAAACTTGCTTTCAAAAACATCCTCATTGTTTTTGCTACATATACCCAACAAGCAATTATTACATTTTTCGCCATGTTAATGCGTGATTCTTGAATTCGTCGCAGAATGCTTCTGGATTCATTTTCCTTTAAGCTTGATGTTTCTAAAAAACTATTAAGTATAAAAGGCATTATCATAGCGAGCCTAAGATAGTCAGACATCATGAAACTAGCATTGTGACTAATTGGATTTGGCAAACGAGACCATTTTTTTTGGTTTCTCAAAGTTCTTCCAGGCTTTGATAAACTCGTCCTCTCCTTTTTGTGAAAATAATTCGCACCTGTGGAAATCAAAAAGCTTTATTAAAAGATTTTGTTCGTTACATATCTAGCTAAAGTTAATTAAATTCAAAGATCATACGTTAATTTAAGAGTCGTCCAATTCCCAGCAGTTGCATGATATACATCTTGAGGTGTCTGTAGATGCCTTTCTCTTAGCAGCCTATCAAAATGCTAGGCCTTGTTCTTGAGTCCAAACTCAGCTACAAAGTTCGTCCTTTGCCCTTGTGGTAGCCAGGTTCGTTAAAATATCTCTTAAATTCGACTCGTTCAGTGATGTGATGCATATCTTGATGTTGCTGGTACATCCTGAGAAGAACGTTGGTTAAGTGATTACTCCGAGAGGCTGTACAAGTGCGGCAACCTTGATTGGCATTATGTCGTAAAACCCACACATGTCATTCCCTTGTGGTAAATCAGCAGTTACGACACCTAAACCGCTATCACCCAAGCATCTTGGCCATTCACTTCCATTAATTTTCCCTTTTGAATTCTTTCATTTCAGAAATAAAATGGCAACATGAATTCATTGAAATTACCACCGAAAGGAACAAACCTGAGAACAAAGTGATTTTTTGAGCAACTTTCTTTGACAGGCAGGCATATTTCCAAACTGCACATAAACACCTCCTAACGAATGATAAACATTCCTAAATGTTCCAAATCATCGTAGTATATGTCCAAAAACAGCTTATAAACCGGAATTGTTGGAGATGGTGGCTGCCTTATGGAAATATATTCTGAAGGATGTTGATAAGAGAACGTTGCATCACGAATGCGCCAGTGTGTATGATGTTTATAAAGTATTTCGGTAATTCGTAGTGTATCTGCAAGCAACCTTTTCTGAAATTTGTGATGTTGTTATTGTCAAGAATGGTTCATCTTGTAACCAAACTTCTCCAGAAAGAGAGCGATTTTGTCTTAATTCTCCCTTAAAAGTTCCAGGCAAGTCACTATAATCTAGAACTTTTTGGATTCTCAGCCGATACTGTTGGTTCTCTTCATTTAATAATATCGCTCTCAATCTGCCAAGTTTTCGCTCATTGTCGTAATAGTAAACAAAATCGCCGCATTGGTATATCTCTATTATATACATATGAAAAAGTGTTAGTCTCTTGTACTTTATTGCTTCGCCTCTCTACCATCAGCTTGCATTAATAAATAATTACCCCCTGATATCATTAATTGTTCTTGACCGAAAAGAGGTGACTCTGCCCATAAGGTACCATGCCAGTACTTCGGATTTTGTTTTTGAATCGACACCAGCACCAAAATACATTTCCTTTAATAGTGATGGGTTGTTAAGAACATTCCAAATGATATCACTTATTGAAAGTTGATATGCCATCTTTGAATCCTTTAAAGTTGATGGTGTTTTTTTTGATGAAATTGAGATAGATTTTGCTGATATTGAGGGAAGAGGAAGACGCTCCCTCCATGCTCGAAATCTCCGAATATTCTTTACAATATGATCTCTATTAAATTCTGGTCTCATGATAATGTCAACAAGATCTTCATATGCATTTGTTGAAATATTATGCTTATAAATCAACAAATAAGGCAGCAGTAGTTAAATTTTGAAAATATGGAGGCAAAATCACTATCATAAGCATGGTAACTTATCTTTAGCCAATGCTTCATCAACGAATTAGCTTTTATTCTGAGATATCAGAATCATGTCTTCTTCATTATCTGACGACATTATTTCATATTCTTCATCACTTTCTAAGAACATTATATAATCGCTTTCTGTTTCATTCTCTGATAATGTTGAAATCATGTTGGATCACCTTCTTCATTATTGCTTCGTTGTTCTAAATCATCCATCATATCGTTTCGTTGTTCTAAATAATCATTATCCGCTTGTTGTTCTAAATGATCATTATTGCTTCGTTGTTCTAAATCATCACCATTATCGCTTCGCTGTTCTATATGATCATCATCGCTTCGTTGTTCTAAATCATCACCATTATCGCTTCGCTGTTCTATATGATCATCATCGCTTCATTGTTCTAAATCATCACCATTATCGCTTCGCTGTTCTATATGATCATCATCGCTTCGTTGTTCTAAATCATCATCTCCGTTGCCATATTCATTATACTCTTCGCTGCTAATATTATCATCTTCAAAATCTTTTGTACCATTTTTTCATTGTCATCATTATCCGATAATAAAAATCTGTTGGGCAACCTTCTAAAATTATTACGGATACGAAAAGGTAATGTAGCAATATTCACGTTTTCGAGGTTTATTTCGTAACATGGCTATGATAATAATTATAATAAGGAATAATAAAATGGAGTAAATTTAAAAAAAATGTCCCATGCGCGTTTGTGTATTTAATTCATTAACTGCTTTTATAATATTTTTAAATTGGAAATCATAGTATCCGCGACCGCAGCACATAAACGGAAATTTTGGGTTAACAAATTATTTCAATTAACGGAAATTTTGGGTAATGATCTGGTTACATGTAAAGAAATTTGTATGAAATCGTGACCGCAGGACATAAACGGAAATTTAATAAACAGAATTTATATTGAAATTTCGAGAAAAAAAAATTGGTCAATGGTTACATTAGTTCTTGGGATCACAGTACATTAATGGAAATTTGGGGAAAATGATCTAAAATTGACGTGTTAACAACAGTTACATGCAAAGAAATTTTGTATGAATATCGTGCGTGACTGCAGAACATAAACGGAAATTTAGATTACTATTTCTTAAATTTTGGGAAATTGACCATGCAAAGAAATTTTGTATGAATATTGTGACCGCGGGACATAACGGAAATTTGAATTGATCAGAAATTTTCTTAATGGCTACATTGGTTCTTTACTTACAATGCATTAACGAAGTTTTGAGGCAATGATCTGAAGAGTTGACTTCTTTAACGGTTATATGTAAAGGAATTTATATGAATATTGTGACCGCAGGACATAAGCGGAAATTTAGATCAATCGAATTTTTGGGAATAAATTGATCGGAAAAAATAAATTCATTAATAGTTAGTTACATTAACTAATGAATTATATAATGAACAACATCGTAACTATAGAATTTGGGTTAACAAGCTCTTGAATTTAGGATTGATGTTTTGACGATTACATGTAAAAGAAATTTATATAGGCTGCTGGACATAACGGAAATTGGTTAACAAAGCTTTTCTGAAAAATTGACATTACATTTTAAGAATATCGTGATCGTAGCACATTTAGACAAGACAAATGATCAGAAAAAAATTGTTAGCAATTCGTGTTCCAGTTTTATATGAAATTTTGATTTTTATGATTTTAAATTATTACAATCAATTATTATGATAAAATCACTAGTTGTGAGCTTTACGGATATATACAATTATAAAATTACATAAGATTTATTTTTTATTGAAATAAATTGAAAAGAAGGTGGATATAATATTAATGAGATATTAATTTCATATAATGGCAATATCAATTCTAACAAATAATTTTAAAGTGTTAAATATTTCAAATTATCACAAAAATATTAAAGAATCAAATGATCATACTTTTTTCACCATCTGAGCCCAGTCTCCCATGGTCTTCGCTCGGTTGTTACGAGACGGACGTTTCCGTTTCTTTTTAATGTTGGTCTGGAGAAGATCGTTCGATCGGTTTGTTCTTTTATTAGATCGTCTAGCAAGATCAATATCATATTATCTATATATGAAAGAAACTATTTGAATATTATCATACGTTATTTAATGAATTAATATACCAGGTATTTTTTTTTTATACCTGTTTCTTCTCTACTAGGGTTTGGGAGAGGACATTTTCTTTCTATCTTTTTTTTATTAGAAATCTAAAAACTCTGATCTGAGATGTGGTATTTTTATATGTAACTGATAAGATATGGACAGTCAAACTTTAAAAAAAATATCAATTGAATTCTTTGGGAAAAAAGCACAAAGTAAATTTTTTTATAATATTACGACTGTGATATCATGACTGCACTATATAAAAGGAAATTTGGGTCAACAACTTGAAAAGTTTTTTTAAAACTTCATTACATAATTCTGAGATAGAGAACTAATGTAACAAATTCTGTCAATGCGCTGCAGATAAAAATCAATGTAACCATTAACAATTTTTTTTCCTGATCAATTATTGATCTAAATTTCCATTTATTTATCGTGACCACGATATTCATGTCAAATTTTTCAGATCATTACCCTAGATTCCACCAATGTGCTGCAGATAAAGATCTTTGCAGATAAAGAATCAACAGAACTGTTGACAAAATTTTTTTCCGATCAATTTTTTGATCTAAATTTCTGTTCATGTCCTGCGATCACCTTACATGTAACCGCAATTTTTCCATTTCCCAAAATTTCATCAATTTACTTTACATTGCACTAATATTGCACTGTTAAATATTTAATATAATATTTTTTCTATTAAGATTAAAAGAATAGTTAATAATTTATTATCAATCCTAATTATTAAAATAATATATAATATATTAAATTTATGGAAAAAATGTACTCTATTTAAGTATTAGGACAGCATAATATAGTACGTACAGTATAATTCTTCAACCCTGATTATGTAACCATTAACAAATTTTCTCCTGATCAATTATCCCGAAAATCCGTTTATGTCTTGCGATCACGATATTCACGTCAAATTTTTCAGATTACCCCTGAATTCTATCAATGCGCTGCAGATAAAAAATCAATGTAATCATTAACAATTTTTTTCTGGTCAATTATTGATCTAAATTTCTATTTATTTATTGCGACCACGATATTCATGCCAAATTTTTCAGATCATTACCCTAGATTCCACAAATGTGCTGCAGATAAAGATCTTTTGCAGATAAAGAATCAACAGAACTGTTGACAAAATTTTTTTCTGATCAATTTGTTGATCTAAATTTCTGTTCATGTCCTGCGATCACCTTACATGTAACCGCAATTTTTCCATTTCCCAAAATTTCATCAATTTACTGTATACATTGCACTAATATTGTACTGTTAAATATTTAATATAATATTTTTTCTATTAAGATTAAAAGAATAGTTAATAATTTATTATCAATCCTAATTATTAAAATAAATATATAATATATTAAAACATATGAAAAATGTACTCTATTTAAATATTAGGACAGCATAGTAATATAGTACGTACAGTATAATTCTTCAACTCTGATTATGTAAACATTAACAAATTTTTTTCTCCTGATCAATTATCCCGAAAATCCGTTTATGTCTTGCGATCACGATATTCATGTCAAATTTTTCAGATTACCCCTGAATTCTATCAATGCGCTGCAGATAAAAAATCAATGTAACCATTAATAATTTTTTCCGATCAATTATTGATCTAAATTTCTATTATTTATTGCGACCACGATATTCATGTCAAATTTTTCAGATCATTACCCTAGATTCCACCAATGTGCTGCAAATAAAGATCTTTTGCAGATAAAGAATCAACAGAACTGTTGACAAAATTTTTCCGACCAATTTTTTGATCTAAATTTCTATTTATGTCCTGTGATTACCTTACATGTAACCGCAATTTTTCCATTGCCCAAAATTTCATCAATGTACTGTAAACATTGCATTAATATGCACTGTTAAATATTAATATAATATTTTTCTATTTAGATTAGATTAAAAGAACAATCCTAATTATTAAAATAAATATATAATATATTAACATATGAAAAAAATGTACTCTATTTAAGTATTAGGACAGCATAATATAGTACGTACAGTATAATTCTTCAACCCTGATTATGTAACCATTAACAAATTTTTCTCCTGATCAATTATCCCGAAAATCCGTTTATGTCCTGCGATCACGATATTCATATAAAGTTTCTTTTACTTGTAACCGTTAA
The DNA here is from genome assembly GCA_015698045.1 of Rhizophagus clarus. NCBI lineage: Eukaryota > Fungi > Glomeromycota > Glomeromycetes > Glomerales > Glomeraceae > Rhizophagus > Rhizophagus clarus. Next base: position 830,397 of record BLAL01000176.1, on the reverse strand, counting down.
TATTGCTTGAAATTACCATTAATGTTCTGTGGACAAAGAGCTAATATACCCATTAAGGATTTCCCGATCAATTATTCCAATAATTTGAAAATTTTATTGGCCAAATTTCCGTTTATGTCCTACAGTTACGATACTCATATATAATTTCTTTACATGTAACCGTTAAGACGTCAAATTTTCCCAAAATTTTCGTCATAAAGAATCGATGTAACCATTAACAAATTCTTCCGATCAACTATCCAAGATTTAATGTAACCATGAACGTTTTTTTCGAGAATGCTAACCCAATTTCCTTTTATGTGCTGCGGTCACGATGTAATTTTTTCTTAATATTAGGAGAAATCTCTATAAATAAATAAAGATGATGCTGTATTCATTTCGTTAGGAATCACCTATTTCTTTACGTGACAAATCACCTATTTCTTTACGTTGCTACTAGCACAATACCGATAAGTACCATCTTGTTTGTTTATCATGGACTAAACGCAGAGGAGTAACAGAAAAAGGTAATAATATTATATTTTTGATTTAAAATTTATATAGTAATTGTGCCTAATACTATTATAATGATACCTAAAAGACAAGGCAACAAAAGCTGCAAAGACTACAAAAACTATTCGTACATATGTTGCCAACTCTTCACGTGATTATAATAAGGAAAGAGATGAAAAGAGAGAGGAAGGAAGTGAACATGAACAAGATAATTTACATGGACAAGATGTAGATATTGGAGAAGGTAATAATAGACAAGATGATGATATTGAAAGAATTATTTTGGGTAAATACGTTATAATAATTGTTTTATTATTCAATTGAAATGATATTTCTGCGAATTTATTTAAAACTAAATTTACTTCGTTATAATGAAGATATGCTTCCAGAGCAAGAAGAAAGAAATATTGAAAAAGAAAGAAGAGAAAATGAGAAGAAAGAGATGGAGAGGAGAGATAAAGAGAGAAGAGAGAAAGAAAGAAGAGAGAAAGAGAGAAGAGAGAAAGAGAGAAGAGAGAAAGAGAGAAGAGAGAGGGATAGGAGAGAGAAAGATAAAGAACAAGAAGAAAATGAAAATGATGAAAGCGGTAAAACATAAAATCTGAACATAAATTAATGAATATAATTTTATTCTCATTTAATATTACTTCTAGAGAGTGAAGAAGAAATTCCGGTTCAATTTGGCGCAATGACCAATCAATTGCAAATTTGCAATTGGTTTGGTCTTACATCCAAGTGTACTACATCTGGCAAACAAAATGCTTGATGCCTCGGACGAAGCAGCTATCAACAAATTTGCCACTAACCACCTCGACTTCGTCACCATCTGACAACGTAAAATCCATTTCTTATTTTGGTTGTTACATTCTTACCAATTAAGAACAATCGTTATTACACAGAATACTGATGTATTATGTATTATTGATATTATTACTGTTTAGGATAATTATCGTCTTATTGACGAAGAAATGAAATGCCTTTTTTTGCAAACTAGAAATCCGCCCAATCATGCATTTGATAAAATAACACAAAAATTTTTGGGCATGATGCTTATCAAAGCGTGGCGAAGTCAATTAACGAACGATATCATAAATCATTTTCTGACTATCGATATCAATTGAAAAATGTACTTTCAACATTAGTAAAAGAATTTCGACAAATTGTAGAAAGGTGATCGATACGTTCATATCGTTATATTGTTGTTTTATTACAATGATTTAATGATTTAAATTTTTTTTCTATTAAAGTGGATATACGGAAAGTTCAGATCCTACCGACAAGGAAGTAAACAATTTCATATCACGTGAGGTGGTTTTAAAGAGAATCTTAAGCCGATACGTTTCAGCCATCGATTTTACAAAATTATCGGAAACTTCACTAGATAAATTAATAGAATTCTCCAGAAAATGCTTCAAAATAGTCTGGGTTGAAACTGAAAGCGCAAATATCAAAGAAAAGGTTAAGGAGTTAGATGTTATTACAGAAGATCTAGAAATTCCTTTCCGTAGCGGAAGAAACATTGCTAGCTCTTTAAAACTCCATCTTTTTTCATAAATACAGTATATATCACATAAAAGACCGTGATAACATTGATATGTTTTTTATTCCTTTATGATAATAAAGATTACAATATATCATAGCGCCACCACTCTGCTAATAATTCATGTGACCTGATTTTGCGTTGTACGTAGATTTTATTGATTTTTATTGTGCCGCGTTAACCATCTCTTTTTCTTCCCAACTTGTTTACCATTTTTCGAAGCGAAATATAAAACCACATAGACTATAATTAAGGTTGCTTGCCGAAACTAGGGAGTTTCGGCATGCCGAAACTGCCGAAACTGCCGAAACTAGGTTTCGGCAAGCACCTAAAAATGCCAAAATGCCGAAACTGCCGAAACTGCCGAAACTGTTTCGGCATTTCGGCGTAGTATATCATATGATATACATATAGTTTCGGCATCTGCGGTTCACAGATTAGATCCAAATCTTTTATTTTTAGGATGCCGGACTGGACTTACACATGAAGCAAGTTGGCAAATAAAGAAACGTTTCTAACGTTTCTTTCTTTTTTCTGTAGGAACGCCGGACGAAATTACGAACCGGACTTTTGAGTGGAGGTTATACTTTTCCGCGAATTAGATGCAGCTGTGCCGAATCCTAATTGACGTAACCGTAATTATTTCGGCAGAATTTCGACAGCCGCAATGCATTTCGACAGACGTAATGCATTTCGACAGTTGATTGATTATATTAAAAATCATTTTTTTTATTAAATGATTTTTAAAAAAAAACGTTAAATCGTTTTTTTATTAAACGATTTTTATTAAAACGATTTTTGATCCTTTTTTTTTTTTGCTAAAACGATTTTGAAACTTTTTTTTTTATCTTAAAAAAGCGTTTTTTTTTTAAAATTAAACGCTTAAATCGTTTTAATAAAAAAAAAAAACGATCTAAGTGTTTTAAACTTAAAAAAAAACGCTTTTTTAAGCGTTTTAAACTTAAAAAAAACGCTTTTTTTAACTTAAAAAAAAAACGCTTAAAAAAACGCCGGAATCATTTTTTTTATTAACGATTTAAAAAAGAAATTAAAATCGTTTTTTAATTAAACGATATAGAAAAAACGTTAAATCGTTTTTTTTATTAAAAAATTAAGGGAAAAAAACGTTTTTATTAAACGATTTAGGGGAAAACCTGCTAAAATCGTTTTTTATTAAACCAATTTTTAAAAACAAACCGTCAAAATCGTCTTTTTATTTAAACGATTTAAAAAAGACGTTAAAATCGTTTTTTTTTTATAAAAAAACGTTAAACGATTTTAAGAAAACGTTAATAATCGTTTTTTTATTAAACGATCTAAAAAAGGCGCTCTTTTTTATAAAAAAAAATGGCAACCGATAATCGTTTTTTTATTAAAGATTTAAAAAAACGTTAAAATCGTTTTTTTTTTTTTATTAAATGATTTAAAAAAGACGTTAAAAATCGTTTTTTTTATCAAACGATTTAAAAAAAAACGTTAAAAATCGTTTTTTTTATTAAACGATTTTAAAAAAAAACGTTAAAAATCGTTTTTTTTTAAATGACAAAAAAAACGTTTTAGACTTGAAAAAAAAACGCTTTTTTTAAGCGTTTTAGACTTAAAAAAAAAAACGCTTTTTTTAAGCGTTTAACTTAAAAAAAACTGCTTTTTTAAACGTTTAACTTAAAAAAAAAACGCTTAAAAAAACGCCGGAATCATTTTTTTATTAACGATTTAAAAGAAATTAAAATCGTTTTTTAATTAAACGATTTAGAAAAAACGTTAAATCGTTTTTTTTTTATTAAAAAATTTAGGGAAAAAAACGTTTTTATTAAACGATTTAGGGGAAAACCCGCTAAAATCGTTTTTTATTAAAACAATTTTTAAAAACAAAACGTCAAAATCGTCTTTTTTATTTAAACGATTTAAAAAAGACGTTAAAAATCGTTTTTTTTTATAAAAAACGTTAAACGATTTTAAAAAAAAACGTTAAAAATCGTTTTTTTTTTTCAAACAGTTAAAAAAAAGTTTTTTAAACGAATTAAAAAAAACGTTAAAAGGCATTTTTTTAAATGACTAAAAAAAAAACGTTACAAAACGTTTTTTTTATTAAACGAATTAACGAATTAAAAAAAAAGTTAAAATCGTTTTTTTATTAAACGATTAATAAGTAATCGTTTATTCCCGTTTTTTTTATTAAAACGATTAATAAGTAATCGTTTTTTTTCCGTTTTTTTTATTAAAACGATTAAAGAGAAATCGTTTTTTTTTTATTAAAAACTAATAAACGAGCTGAAGAAGTGGTTTTTTATCGCAATAATCCGATTTCGACATAATTTGGCATTTCGGCAAATTACGTCTGTAAAAATACAATACGGCTAATACGGCATTACGTCAAAAAAAATTCCATGCCGAAATTAATTACGGCGTATTTTTACAGACGTAATGCCGAAACCGTAATTAATTCGCGGAGAAGTATAGTGGAGGTATTTAATAGGGGGATACTTATACACGAACCGGACTTTAGTGAAAGGTAAATTGGGAAGGGGAGTTTCGAGTTTATTTTTTTTTTAGTAACATTTATTAATGTTACTTTTTTCTTTTATTGTAGGAGCGCCGGACGTATTACTATATACGAACCGGACATTAATGAAAGGTAATGAAGAAGGGGGAGTTTCGTGTTTTTCTTTAGTAACGTTACTAACGTTACTTTTTTTTCTTTTATTGTAGGAACGCCAGACGTATTGGTATACACGAACCGGTCTTTGAAAAGGTAAATGGAGGAAGATTCGTATTTTTTAATAATGTTTTTAATGTTAATTTTTTCTTTTCTTGTAGATATTGCCGGACGAATTATACGAACTGGTCTTTGAGTGAAAGGTAATGAGGAAGTTTCTTTTTATTTGTTTATTTTTTTAGTTACGTTTTAAGAATATTTTTTTCTTTTTCTTGTAGGTTCTTACGCGAAACTATGCCGAAACATTATTGATTATTAGTATCAGCTATGCCGAAACTATGGCGAAATGCCGAAATGCCGAAACAGTTTCGGCAGTTTCGGCAGTTTCGGCATTTCGGCGTTTCGGCGTTTCGGCACTATGTAAGGAGTTTCGACTTTCGGCATTGGGCCAAAGGAGTTTCGGCAGGCAACTTTAACTATAATAAATATTTTTATTTAATATTTTATTTAGTTAAATAACTAGTATAGCGTTTTAATCTTAGATAATGTATCTATACATAAAAGTCAGCGTTTGCGGAATATTTGTGAGGAGAAAGGAATACGACTTGAGTTTTTGCCATCTTATTCTCCCGATTATAATCCCGTAAGAATTTAATCTTCCATTATTTAAAAATTTATTGCTTACAGATCGAGCAAGCATTTTTTTATATTAAAAATTTTTTACGACAACATCGTGATTGGGTAGAATCTGTAGAAAATCCAGTAGACGCGTTAAATTTCAGTTGTATGACAATTGGCAAAAATTTTGCTAAGGCGTGCTTTGAACATCTGGATATTTATAAATTAAAATTAAATGTCAAAATTATTTGAACTTCAAAATTTATTGCTGAATAAAAGGAATTTATTATACAAATTAATAATTTTACTGAACTAAAAGTTATTGATCAGCATTTTTATAGTAAAGAAACAAACAATCTTAACAGAAACCTTAGATTTTTAAACAGCCATCAAATTACTGACTTCCATATTGAACAATTTTTTTTTATATTTTCTGCAATATGAATTTAACATTATCATCATATCAATTTGGCATTCAAGATAATATTCAAAAAATGTCTTAATAAATTTTATTTAGTGCCAGTGTGATTGATAAAATGCATTATTATTTATTATTATTATAAAAAATATCAAAACAAAAAAAGAACACGCCACCAGGCGAACCAGAAACCTTTACGCCACAAGGCGAACCAGAAAAAAAACTCGTCACCAGACGAACCAGGAAAAAAACCCGCCACCAGGCAGACCAAACAAACTACATAGAATAAAAAATTCGCCACCAAGGCGACCAGAAATGAATTAAAAAAAAACCTATTCCTCAATTCTTCCAAAAAATTTGATTAAATCGGCCGGCTTTAAAAAATTCTTTTTAAATGGAATAGGTACCTTTTCACCTTTTCGTAAATGGCAATCTTTTGACTCGTGCGGACTGACCCAACACCTGCAGCATCTTCTCCGGTAATTTTACTGAATATTTGGGCAGGTATTAAAACCATGCCCGTAATATTCACATAAGTAACACGGATCTTTATATGAGCCGATAGGCGCAATCCAATTTGTCCTGCTAGATAAAGCGACCCCCTCCGACGTGCATATAAAATTTAAATTTGAACCGGAAGCCGAGTTCGAAGAAATTGGCGGGTTCGAGGAAATTGGGGAGATCGAGGAAATTGGTGAGATCGACGAAATTAAAGTCGTTAAGGGAGTTATTGATGATGAGGTTACTGAAGAGTCTAAGGGTAGCGAAGAGCTTAAAGATGAAATTGAATCTGACAAGGATCCGTATGTTGAGACCGGAGGAGAAGGAGAGGCAATAGCAGAGACATTAAGAGGAGAAGTAGAGACAATAGGAGGAGAGATAGTAGATGAAGCAGAAGTAAGTCGTTCTTATATTGTTAGTCAGTATCAAAACATACAGTATCAGTAACCTGATAGAGCCATATACAGCATCAATGCACCCAAAAAAACATAGTGTTAACTTATCTTGGAGTATTGTAATTAACATTTGAATTGTACTAGAATTATTCTTTATTGTTATAGAATGATTAACAGATATACTTAATATATCTTTAATCACGTTCGGGTTATCAATTATATAAAAATCATCGCTAACTTCATTATTATTGTCGATAATAGTAGTGTTATCAATGTTATCAGGCATATTAAAATTAAGACACGTTATTTTAAAAAGGAAGAGTATGAACTTTTTTTTTGATAAAACTTAAAGGTAGGAGGAGAAAATTCTTTTTTTTTTTTTGATAAAACGAAGTTCTTTCGGGTAGGAGGAGAAAATTTTTTTTTTTTAATCATATTTATTTAAAAAAAAAGGACGTGAGAATAAGATTTTTTCTAAAATTTTTATTTCTTTTTTTTTAAAAAAAAAAATAGGAACGTGAAAATAAGTTATTAAGGGAAATCGTTATAAAACTTTATTTTTCTTGAAAAATTAGGGGTATTTATATACAACTAGCGAAGTGTTGGGCCTATCCTAAATGGGAAACATCATTCGAAAATCTCAGTACGGAATTGCTGGGCTTATTCTAAACAAGGCTTATCCTAGCACTGAGATGTTCCTGTTTAGTTGTCTAATTACGGATACCTTTTTATTTGAAAAGTTGTCGTCAATATTTGTTTAGTCACACATCATCAATTAAATTAATATACATTAGTAATTTGCGCCAGAAAGACAACTAAAAAATAAATTCTTTTATATCAATATACATTATACATGACTTGCCGACCAATTATTCTATTAAACACCCGGGAAAGTGCCAGTGGGAAATTTGTACAACCACAAACTATAGCTTTACACAAAGCGATGATTGATGGTGAAATAAATATAGCCATATAATAAGTAAATCAATGGCACAATAAAACACAGCCTTAGATAGAAATAAAAAAGCATAATAATTAGAAAAAAAACAGAAAAAAAGATCTCTTTTTTGTAAGTACCAGCCAGTTTAATTAGTACAGTATAACCTGTTCTTCACGCCAAGTACAAACAATTTATCCAAATGAGATTAAATGATAATCTCAGTGCAAAACTGTGATTTTTATTGGTCTACAGAATTTGGTAAAATATGCAATATGCACATGTGTAATTAGCTAATTAGGAATTTAAAGCAATGCTACGATCATTTGACCAGAAGTTTTATACAGTATATGCGCATAAGACCAGTTCAAGAATACCAAGTCATCGAAGGAAAGGGAAATGGATGCTTTCTTGGATAAGGCGCATAAGAAAAAGCATCAGTGATGAAATGAGAGAAGAGAAGCTTCAGCATGAATCATCTACTCAGATATTTCTAACTCGCAGAACCGTTGCCTCTTTCTTTTTAAGATGTTCCTTTTCCATACATGATTCCCATTCTTTGATTTCTACTTTGCTTCTTCCCCGGAGATCGGTTGAGACAGAACTGAAATAATCAATGTAGAGCGAGTTTGATAAAAATCAATTGTAGAACAAGGGCTAATACGTGAATTGTCTTCATCCATACCGCCTGAAGATACCGAAACTATCTTGTTTCTAACTTTGGCTTAGTTCAAATCACTCGCTATCCTAGGAATCATTCCTTTCAGTTCAGTGCTTTAAATAATCTCTTTTTCCTAAAGAATTTATTTTTCGTTCTCATTACTAACGTATTTTGTATTCGTGTTTATATTAAAGTAAGTTGCTCTCTGTTTATAGGAGAGGTTAATTATTAATTATACGACTTAAGATGTTTGAGAAGGTTCAAGGAAAAGATAACTCGTAGTGTTATGATATCAATGCAAACAACTTTTTTTGCAGAAAAAGTTTTTTTTGGTAATAGGTATAACCACGATATAGAATTTTTAAAAAAAAGAAAAAATTGAAAAAAAGATTAATTTTTACTCGATAATCACAATGTCCGTCATTATATTAATCAAATTTTTTTCCTTAGAAAATCTATTGAGATCAATGGTAAAAAAGAAACTTATTTTCAAAATTAATCGTAACAATGTAAGAAAAATATTAATTTTACTTGGCCATGATTTAATCACAATATCCATCATTATATTAATCATATTTTTTTTCCTTAAAAAAATCTGTATCATATGATGTAATAAGATCAATGGCAAAAAGAATTTTTTTTCTTTTCGTAATTAACCATATTAATCATAGATATAATTACGATGCAAGAAAAAGATTAATTTTTTTCGATCATGATGTGGTAAGATCAACGCAAAAAAAAAGGGGATAAAAAAAATTTTTTTTTTTTTTTATTCAATTATTTCTTTTTTTTTTATATTGAGATATCATTAAAATGTCTTCTCAAGATCTTGATAAAGAACAAGGAATTCGTAAAAAAGGTTCTCTTATTAAACATTGGCAGCCATCGCAACCGCAATATCAACAACCTCAGTCTCAATGGCCGCAACAACCTCAACAGCTGCAACAACCCCAATCTCAACAACCGCAACAACCTCAATCTCATCAACCGCAACAACCTCAATCTCAACAACCGCAACAATCTCAACCCCAAACTCTACTTCAGTGGCTGCGACAACCTCAACAATTTCAATTTCAATGGCTGCAACCACCTCAATCTCAATGGCCTCAACAACCTCAACAATCTCAACCTCATCAATTTCAATGGTCGCAACCACCTCAATCTCAATGGCCTCAACAACCTCAACAATCTCAATTTCAATGGCCGCAACCACCTCAATCTCAATGGCCTCAACAACCTCAACAATCTCAACCTCAATGGCCTCAACCACCTCTACCTCAATGGCCTCAACAACCTCAACAACCTCAACAAAATCAGCAACGTCAATGGCCACATCATGAATACCAATGGTCGCAATCACCTTCTCAACAACCTCAACAATACTTACCTCAATTACCACCTCAATCTCCTCAACAAATTGATGATGAAGAAAAAATAGGTGACCTATAATTGAAATTCATTATTCTTTCTTTTTGTGATATGAATAGTTCACTTACCTTGATATTTAATAATTGTAGACAAAATGCTAAAAGAGGAGTTCTTGAGAATTGAGGAAATAATAAATATATCTCCAGATCCCTATAAAACTAAGAAGAAAATAGCGGATGAATTCGGCCTAATTTTACCCGATTATATCAATTTTATGACCGAGAAATACAGGAAAAGTCAAAGTCCCATATCAACAATAACATCACTGGAATCCTCTCCGGCGACGTCACCACATTCCCCGCTGCGTTCTCCGCCTTTGAAGAGCCGCACTCCAATGTAAATATATATAGTAAATCTGTAATATTTATAATTCATATGTTCTGAGCCCATTTATTTTTATTATAGGGATAATTTTGAACGACAACTCATAAATAACAATTTGGAGTTGCCGTCTCAATATTTTACTAGAGAACGTCACTACCCCAGAAGTCCTTCCCCAAGACCCAACGCGAATGTTCCAGATAAATATACGGAACCTAAAACCAGTCGCGAATATAGTCAAAAACAGATGAGTGAAATATTAGAAAATAATTATAGTTCTCTCCCAAAATGGATCTTAGATATCATTTACGTTGAATTAAGAGCACTATTCCTTCGTACTCGACACCTTGATCATTCTTCTAGAAATTCAATGATAGAAGATATAATTAGTAAATTATTTCCGCATTTTTCTAAGAAGAAAGAAAACAAACAAAAAATTAGTTTTATGGGCAAACGTTTTCGAAAAGTTTTTGATGGATGGAGGAGCGAATTATGGTCGAATATAGGTTTCGCATATCAGAATAGTTGCACTAACGATAATATTTCCCAGTTAAAATCTAAAGTTTCAGTTTCAACTATATTTCGTCAGTGGTTGACATGTGTTTCAAATGAACTATCAGAAGAAATGGAAAGAGCGCTCCGAAATGTTATTATTTACGGGATTAGATGTTTAAGTGAGGAGGTGGATGATGACAAGACAGCTCGTCGCAACTTTTTTATGGCAAATACAGATTTATACACAATAAATTTGGACTTTGCTTGTACTGATAAAATAGATGTTACAAGATCAATGGAGCTGTCTCATTATTACATAAGTGCTGCAAGGTCATTTTCCGAAGATGATGACGAAAAGAATGATAATGATGAAAGAGAGCAAAGAAAGCATAAAAAAAAGTAACTAAGAAGATTGAAAATTAAGGAGGCTAGTGAGAAGCGTTATTATAAATTTTATATAATATATTTTTATTATGTATCATTTTACATTTTTATCACGTCCTTTATTTTTATATTTCTCCAAATGGAGAGGACATTGTAGCTGGAACTGGTGGTGACGATAATACTTTAAGGTTCTGGAAGATTTTTAATACTCTAAGAACAAAAGGGATAGAAAATAAATATTCGTGGAAACTTGATGGTCTTATAATGTTATAGCGCTTTGATTTTTTTATTCGATCAATAGTTTATAGTAAATATTTAGCATAGATTAGCTATAATTTAGTAATTATACTTAACATTTACATTATTAATACTTTTATTATTAACACTTTTAATCATAAATAAAGTTCATATCAATAATTTTGCTTAATATATATATAATTTATTCTTTGCTGAAATGTATTGAATTGTGTCTGAATAGTAAACATATCATGCAAATAATCGTCTACTGATCGTGGATCAATTTACCGATAAATCGTCACGAATTATTATTAAAGTCGTTCCGATTTTAAAATTTTATTAACCATGTCGATAAAATTTAGTAAATGTATTGAATAGAATAATGTCTCTAATACATTTCAAATACTGTATATTAAAATATACATTCGTAAATAAAATGAGACTACTTTTACTGGACAAGGCAATTTTTTCAAGATATCGTATGATACTTTTATGATATCATAAATGTACTTAAAATTCGAATTTTAATATGGTTGTAAAGACATTTTACATAATAAAAAATCATTTTGAAAACCACATTAGAACCCATTTCCGATGCTTACCAGAACATCATAAAATATGTCATCCTGACAATGTATTTAAAACCATTTTATGATAATTTTCACAATTTTGTAAAGATTGACAGAACATGATTAATATATTTTAAAATGCCAATAAATTATTTTATTATACGGCTAAATAATAATACATAAACTACTAGTATAATTTATAAAATAGAAAAATTCCAAAGAAACGAACTGTTAGTAATAGTACATTAAAAAAAAAAAGATTTAAAAAAAAAAATGTTATAAAATACCCACCGAAATCTACACCCCTGAGCTCCAGTTGAAATCCCATGCTTTGAACCTGTCTAAAAAAAAGAACAAGTGTTAGTACATTTCGTTAAAGTAGTAATTAAAAAAACTCTTCTCTTACCAAATTCTCAATATCTAAAATCATATGGAAAATACATCAAAGTATATCAAAAAAAATATGTTTTTTCTTTCGAAATTGACCACCATATTAATCATACTCGATTATGATGTGGTAAGATCAATGCAAAAATAAGGAATGAAAGAATTGATTTATAATAATAAAAAAAAATGAGAAGAAAAAAAAATTTTTGACTCACATTTTAACCTGTAGAATCATCATCAAACAAGTTTTAAAAATGTCTTCTCAATATCGTAATAAACCTATACAAGAACAAGAAATTCGTAAAAAGAATTCTCTTATTAAAATTTGGAAGCCTTTGCAACCGCAATCTCAACAACCTCTGTGGCAGCGACATACGGAAGTAGTCAAAGTCCATAGTATATTTTTATGTAATCTTGCTTAATCGTATAAAAATATCAGAATTTTATTTTAATAATATGGCAGCACGTTATACATATAAAAGTTGTAAAAAAAAAAAAAGTTTAATATTTGCGGTATTGCAGATGAGTTGCGATACCACAAATGAGTTGCGGCAATGAAGTGACGATATCAAATCAATATCGTAAATACATCTTTTTTTATCCCTGAAATTACCAATATCGTAACGATATCAAGACTATACCGATCAGATATTTTTTTAAATAAATGTTGTCACGATATCTCGGCGATAAATTGTGGGATGAAGTGACGATATCAAATCAATATCGCAAATATATCATCCTTTTTTTTTGAAATTACCAACATCGTAATGATATCAAGGCTGTGCCGATTTGATATTCTTTTGAATAGATATCGTCACGATATTTTCGCGATAAATTATGGTGATGAAGTAACGATATCAAATCAACATTATAACAATATCATCACAGAAATTGATACCATTATGACATGAAATTTATATCGTACCCGTATCAATTCAACATCGCTCATATTTTCAAGGTTTCTGTAAAGAATTTCATTCAACTAAAATTTATTTTACATATAGTTAAATTTAGTAAACAAAAAACAAGAATAAAAGAATATTATTATAAAAAATGTATTTTTTTATAAATATAATATTTAATTTTATGAAAACTAAAGTGTATAAAATCAATAATATATTGAAAAAAGAAAATATCTTTTTAAAAAAATTTTTAAAAGTACGAGTGAAATTAAAATTTTTTCTTATATATGTAGTATGAAAATCACCCCTTGCTATGCAAAATCTATATATAACTTTAACAATTTTAACTCCCTATTACGCATCTATAATTACGACTTTTTTTATTTTTTGCTTTCTAATAAGCAAAATTCTACAGTCAACTCTCTCTAAGCGCACCCCCCTTAGGACCAGGTATAAACATGCACTTATAGAGGGTGTACATTTACAAAATTTAACATGATGAATTAAAAAAATATACTTTATTATTTACAGTATTATATTATCATTTACTTTATTACATTTAAGAATATTATTGAGATACATTATACTAAAATTAATTACAGTATACTAAAATTAATTATACTAAAATTAATTATACTAAAATTAATTATACTAAAATTAATTATACTAAAATTAATTATACTGCACTAAAATTATTATTATTAAAATACTGATTTATGGTGGTTTGCTGCATTGAATTTTTCTGTTTCTTTTTAACAAATTTTTCAAGCAAATTCACTAATTTTAATTCCTCATATGCGTTTTCCTGCTGAAGTAAAAACATACTTACTTTTTTCAAGCTTTTTAATGCTATATTAAAGCTAATAACTTCCTCTTCAATACTATCATCTACTTCATCTAAATCATTATCAGTGTTATTCTCATTTGATTTTTTCTTAAAATTGTTTACAATTTCTGCAATAATTTCATCATCATCATGAATCTCACTTACAATATTCTCTTTGGAAATAGTAAGATACTCTTCTAATTCCATCATATCAAGGAAATTAAGAGCATTAAGAGCATTGGTAAGCTCATTAGATACATCACGATCATCTAAAGAAAAATCTGGATCAACATTAGTATCGATAGGAAGGATCTTTGTATGATGCCAGTAATTGTAAATAGTTTCAGCTATAACATTATTCCAACCTTGAATAATATATTGAATTGCTTGCAGTACACTCATTTTAAATCTTGTGCACACTCACTAGCTTCAACTTGTTCTAACATCCAGTTAAAATTATGATGTTAAATTAATAAAATAAATAAAATAAAATGAATTTTATAACTTACTGAATATGAAAGTAGTAGTAATGTCTCTTAAAAGACATGATAATTCCAGAATCCATCAGCTGGATCTTTGAAGTTGTATTTGGAGGTAAAAAATAAATTTCAACATGTAGGAGAACCAGACCTTGTAGCTTATGACTTGAGCAATTACTCTTGAAAAAGAGTTATAATCATCCAAGCCTTATTATTATTTTGATACTTCATTGGCAGATTATTAATATTTACATTTTTGAAACATCGTGGCTTGGCAAATTTTCCAATTATTAGAGGATCCAATTTGTGTGATCTATCAGCATTTGCACATAAAGCAATTGAGAGACGCTTCTTATTTTTTTTTCGTCCAGAAATACGTTTTGTGGCTAGTGTTCGATCTGATTCTAGTCTATAAAAATAAAAATAATGTTAATCTTTCTTAATTTAATTATCAATATAAAATATTAAACAAAATTTAAAACATTACCGGTAAAAAAACCCTGTTTCATCTATATTGTAAATTCTTTCAAGAGGATAGCTTGCATATTTATTACGCAACAGTGGCAAAGCTTCATCAATAGCAGTTTGGTCAGAAGATGCTGCTTCTCCATGAAGTTTTTCCTGACGAATCCCATTTTTTTTCTTAAATTCTTGAAGCCAGCTAGAGGAAAATTGTAATGTATCCTCAGGAACTCCTAGCTCACTTGCTAGCAATTTTGCTTTTTCAATCAGTATTGCATCACTTAGAATTGTTTGATGTTGATATCTTAACACAAACTCTTTAAGTGCAAGTTTGAGTTCCGGATACATAACAGAATTATGACGTTTTTGTTCTGGGTTAGTTACTTCAGTGCTAAGTCGTTTGTTTTTAGTTTGTAAGATTTGTGTAATAGTAGATTTGTCAACTCTAACCCCCCATTTTTGCTCCACCCAATCTATATATTGTTTCTGAGTTAATGATCTATTATTATTAGCATAAACACAGAGCTCATGCTTTTGGGAATAAGTTAGAATAACTGGCTTTTTCTTAGGAACCATATCATATATGTTTTATACGTCACAAACCGCAGCGAGATAAAACTGCAGCGTAAAAGATATACGCGCAGCAAAATTACGTGATGTTTATTTAACAAAAGATCATGTTGCACCATTTTTACCCCTTGATTTACACAAAAATTTATTGGTGAATCAAAGACTTAAATCACGTGAGTGCATTTATGAAATATACCTTAATATAGACGGATTGGAAAATTTACTGCACGGTATTAATAAAAAGTGTGCACTTAGCTACTAAATCCCAAGCTCAGGACTGAACTTGGGAGTGTACTTAAAGATGGAGTGTACTTATAGAGAGTGCACTTAGAGAGAGTTGACTATATATGACTTAAAAAAAAATTTTATATGATAAATAAGCAAATTTTTTTGTTACCTATATATATATTGTTCGGGATCCTGCTATAGTATCCTATACATTTATTTTTTCAAATAATATTTCTTTATCCTATCTCTCTTCTTAAACTCTTTATTCTTTTTTTCTAAAAACTTTTGTATTTTTGGAATAGTTGCTTGTGAATTATTATAATACAAAGTTAAGAAAGATTAAGAATAATAAAATAAATGAAATTTAAAAAAAGGAATTGTAATTATAAAAGAAAAATAGATAAGAATAAAATCATATTGTAGTGTTAAAGTTGATGTTTAAATACTGTAAGTATTTTATTGACTTTTGTAGTTTTGTTCTTTTATTAATAAACATTGAAAAAGCTGGTAGTTTATCAATTGTTGCTAATCCATATTTTTAAATATATATATTATTTATTAGTTAATTGTTATTTTTATTACATGTTATATAAAAAAATAAAATCCTACAATAGATAGCCTAAGTGCTTAAATGTTGTGATATCAAATGTAAATGGTTTGGACCATTAATATAACAAGATCTTTCATATTCCTTACAGTGATATTTTTACAAAATTAACCTTACATTTGTTGCTACTTTAGTTCTTTCTTCAGATAGGTTTGATTCCTTTGAAATAGCATTAACAGATATTTCTTTTTTTTTCCATGATGGTTCTTTTATATAACAGTCAGATTCTTTTCTATAAAATAAAAAATTATTATTAGTTATTTGCATATTTTAATTATTGATAATAAAAATACAATTTACCTTTTGTTAACTTGATTTAATTTTTTTTTTAAATTTTTGGCTCAATTTCTGATATTCTTTTAAAAGCATTTTCCAATCTTTTTCATCTGATAAATGGATTCCGATTCCAGAACCTCATGCACATTTATATGTAATAACATAATCATCATGAAGTACAAGTACATCTATTTGATTTTATGAATTTATTAAAATCTTGTTGACAGTTTCCCACTTTGCTGGACTGTTTTTACCCTCTCTTTTAATTACCAATTTAAATGAAATTTAGTCTAACATGTCATCTTCATCTAATTCATCTATTTCTGAATCATCTAGATCATTAACTACATCAATATTCACGATTTCAAGATTTTTATATTCTAATATTTGTGCTTTATTTTTATTAGTTGTTAAACCTTTTTCAAACTCCATTTCATCGATTTCTTCCACTTCATCAATTTCTCCTATTTCATCAATTTCTTCTACTTCGTCAGTTTCATCTATTTCATCAGTTTCTTCTATGTCATCAATTTGTTCTACTTCATCAGTTTCTTCTACTTTATCGGTTTCTTCTATCTTGTTAATTTCATTTACACCAATTTCTTCTACTTTATAACCATCACATGATCGCTAGACTTATTTGAACTTGATACTTGGATCTTTCTCTGTAGTATTGACTTAGTTAATCTTGTTGCGTGATTTGATTTAGAACTGGACTTAGGCGTTTTTGATTGATTTGTTAAAAGTGATTTAGATTTTTTTATCCTTGCTAACAAATTATGGCATATAGAACACAAGCAATAATTGAATTTTTTAGAAAAATCCATCCCATACGAATAGGTATTATTAGCTTTATTTAGTTCAAAGTCATTATAAATCTTGTGTTTTGTTTTAGGGTCATAAACTCTAGAATAGCTTTTTTTTTGTGTATTTTTCACTTTTATATTCAAATCACACTTGCAAATGATTAAAAGATAATAATTCATCACAAGACAAACTCCTTTGGCACAAAAAACAAGCGCCGATTTGGTATTCTCTTGAGTATATATTTTTTCTGACATTGTAAATGAACGCGACAAAAAAAAAAATTGTAAAAAATCACGTACTTTTAAAAAAATTATCTTGTGTTAGTGGTTTGAGTGATTTGTTTATCGGTGCTCTAATTGGTCTAATTGATAGTATTTCGCTCCAGATTCACAATGCTTTCATTTCCTAGTTTAAAATTTACTGCTCTCCAATATATTACAATAACGTCAATAATGTCTGAACAACAGTGCAAGCGACTCTTAGTGTAACAAGGAACAAGCCAGACTCTTAGGCTATAACTTTGTCCTGATTGAATTTTCCCGAAAAATAGTTAAAAAAAATAAAAACGTCAAAGAAAATATTAGCTTATAAATATAATTATTTTTTAATGCATCACGATCGCCGTTGCATCCTATTTTTAGAACATTCCTGCTTTTAAGAAATTTGACGCTTATTTTTTTATCACCAGTTATAAAACTATATTCTCTAATATTATTATTATTAATTTTTAAGATACCTTGATTCAGTATACTTCCGTATTAGGCCATCAAAGATTGTTATTTCAATCAAACAAGCGAAAAAGTGAGATTCAAAAGAAAAAGAAGAAAAAGGAATGAGATAATGAAAAACAAAAAATATTTTTTATGACATTATCGAGATTTTGCTTGTCTAACAATAAATTAATTTGGTTTGGTTTTTAAATATTATCATCGTAAAGTATGGCTACAAAAAGGTAATTACGATCTTCTTTCAGCCAAAATCAAAACGCTTCGCCAATGAACTTGTAGTACTTCGTTATCTTTCCATTTAAAACGTTGTTTTAAGTCAGCAATAAGCTTATCAATTGGATCCGGAGAATTGGGATTTGCTTCCATATAACTTTTATAATAACTCCACGTCTAATCAAGGGAAGAAAATGGTGAGAAAATTTTTAAATTTTTTTTAGTATTTTAATAAAAAAAAAATTAAAATTTGCCTTTATATATTTTACAAATCGAGGGACAGTCCATTCATTTGTAAAAAGTGGTTCGACATCTGGGGTTTCTTCACCATCATAAATTTCCCATTTAACATTTTGAAACATTTCTTCGGAAAATTTAAAATCTCTGTAAAAATTTTCCACAACACTCAATCTCTTATCATAAAAAGGTCCAAATTCATCTTTAAGAAAATTCAATATTAAATGTTTATAGTCCGGATAATCCTTTAAAATATTTTGACCATAACACCATATTGCTAAGGTTCCCTGAGGTTTTAGCACACGAAAAGATTCATTAAAAAATTCTGTTATATTAAACCAATGAGCTGATGTAGCTGCTGTAACTAAATCAACAGAATTAGATGAAAATTGTGATAAATCTTCTGCACTGGAAATTGAATAAGTGATATTTGGATTTTTAATCGCATTTTGAATCATTGTGGAAGAAATATCAACCGCATAAACTTGTTTAAATGATTTAGACAAATCAATTGCAACTTGCCCTGTTCCCGTTGCAATATCAAGAGCATTATCAAATTTACCATTATGAGATCTATGAAAAGAATAAATTTTTTCATATAATTCTTCGCCATAACTACAATATAATATAGGTAAAATTATCAATATAAACATATTTGTTGTAAATAATTATGTAATATTTAAATTATTTACGTGGGACGGTATGCATTATAAGCAGAACTATCGTAATTGACTTGAGAGAAAGTTGTCATTTTAAATTTTTTTGTTTGTTAGATTAAATATATCTGATATACTGATATATTAAATGTTATACGAAATTTAAATTTACCGATTGTTTAATAACATGAAAGATAAATCTCCCAAATTTATAACTTATAAAGTCTTGAATCGGAAAATTTTTCTTCCCTTTTGCATTTTGTTTATTTTAAAGAGAAAATAAACACGAGCCCAAATAAAGGGGTGATATTCTGTACGCTTGATGATGTTACGATGGGGTGTACCAACTGTACCATCGACAATATAAACCAAAACTTATGTAAAGTATTATTTTTTTTTTTTTTTTTTTTTAAGCACAATAAAACTTCTTTATTGAGATTGTAATAGAGCTACAGCTATACAGTTAAAACTGAGATGCATTCATCGTATTACAAAAACCCAGGATAAAACTATACAAGTAGAATTATACCGAATCCTTAAAAAATGACTTCGAGTAGTGATGGGACTTAAAAATTATTTTTTAAGGGTAGAGTGTATTTGTCGATCAATCCATAATAAACAATAAACTAAAAATTTTAGGATCAGATTATGGTACATATTGTCGGATAATTTACTGGCATAATGTTTACCAATCAAAATCGTTTGTTTTTTTCATTAGAATAGAAAAAAGATCATTTTTGATGATTTTTAACAATATAAAGCCAACTTCTTATACTTGCCCTTTCAATAGCATTTTCAGTTACACCTATGTAGATAAGATTACAGTTTATTTGAGAAGTAGAAGTTGGTTTACTAAGTTTGAATTTAACTTTGACCAAATCACAAATTACAAAATCTTTAAGTAAGTATGCAACTTCTTCTTGTCTTTTAAGAATATACTTATAATTTTCTTTATAAACATCTAACTGGTTTAATTTTTTTTTTTTATAACTGATGCACTTTTTGACCTGCAAAACACTTGAACAATATTATCCAGGTTGTGTTCTTATTATTATTTTTCATATAATTTGTAACTGCATCAACCACTTGCAACATGTACAAGGCATCTTGGCAAGCATCTTAAATTATAGGACAATAGTTTTAACGATGTAAACAGTTGTCACATTTTTCACAAGGTAAGACCTCTTCATCACCATCCCAAGAATAGTATTATACAAGTAATTTCTGGTGACATTCATATTATGATTTACAAAAAAGCATTATTTCTAAAATTTTCTTTTATTTTTCTTCAAGATACTTTTGATACTCCATATCATCTGTCAATTTAAATTGAATAGAATGAAACAATATTAGTATAAAATTGATATTGGAAAAAAAATAAAAATAAAATGTCAAAACATGTCAGAATTTTTCTTCGCTTGTAACAATTTCATATATATACAGTTTTGATATCTTGTCAAGAATAATAAATGATATGTTTTATAAATAATCCATACGAACTCTTAGAAATAAAAAAAAAATCAATTTATCAAAAATATTCTATATAAATCTTAGAAATCTCTTCCAAAAAATTTTCTATCAAAAAATCCCATGCGAATCCTTTCCATATGAACCCTAAAAAATTTCATAAAAAAATTTTCTATCAGATATCCTATATGAACTCCTATACGAACTCTTAGAAAATCTCTTAAAAAAAATTTTCTATTAAAGAATCCTATACGAATCTTTTCCATATGAACTTTTAGAAATCTCTCAAAAAAAATTTTTTTATTAAAGAATTTCATGTGAATGCTTCCCATATAAACTTAGAAAATCCCAAAAAAAAAATTTTCTATCAGATACCCATATGAATTCTTAGAAATCAAAAAAAAAAATCTATTTATCAAATATATCTTATACGAATCTTAGGAAATCTCTCAAAAAAAAAATTTCCTATCAGATATCCCATAGATCCATACGAATTTTTTCCATATAAACTCTTAGAAAATCTCTCAAAAAAATTTTCTATCAAAGAATCCCATGCGAATCCTTTCCATACGAACCCTAAAAAATTTCACAAAAAAATTTTCTATTAGGTATCCTATACCAACTCTTCCTATATGAACTCTTAGAAAATCTCAAAAAAAATTTTCTATCAAATATCCTATATGAATCTTTCCCATATGAACACTTGAAAATCATTATCAAAATATCCCATATGAACTTTTCTCATACGAACTCTAAGAAAATCTCTTAAAAAAAAATTTTTTATCAAAGAATCCCATACAGATCTTTTTCATATAAACTTTTAGAAATCTCTCAAAAAAAATTTTCTATTAAAGAATCCCATGTGAATTCTTTTTATATGAATCCTAAAAAATTTAAAAAAATTTTGTATCAGATATCCCATACAAACTTTTTTAAATTCTTCCTATACAAACTCTTAGAAAATCTCTTAAAAAAAATTTCTATCAAAGATATCCCATACGAACTCTTACCATATGAATATTTGGAAAATTTTTGTTAAAATATTCCATATGAATTCTTTTCATACAACTCTTAGAAAATCTCTTAAAAAAAAATTTTTTATTAAAGATATCCTATATGAACTCTTCTTATATAAACTTAGAAAATCCCAAAAAAAAATTTTCTATCAGATATCCATATGAACTCTTAGAAATCAAAAAAAAAATCCATTTATCAAATATATCCTATACGAATCTTAGGAAATCTCTCAAAAAAAAATTTCCTATCAGGTATCCCATAGACCTATACAAACCCTTTCTATACAAACCTAAAAAATTTCACAAAAAAATTTTCTATCAGGTATCCTATACAATAAAGGTACACTCTGGTGAAATCTGTTCAATTTATTATCTAATCTGATCAAAAAATGGATCATCTGGATTAAGAATGAACAGATTGCAGATAATCTGGATGGATCTGTTGAATAATATCAGATTGATCAGATGTTACATGGATGATCATATTGATCAGATTGATTAAATAATCAGGTCTTTTTTATTGATTTTTTTTTAAAAAAAAATACACAAATGACCAGATTGACCAGATTGATCAAATAATCCAGTTTTTTTATTGATTTTTTCATTAGATAAATTTTTTATTTAAGTCATCAATAAATTAATAAAAAATTTTATTATCATTAAAATAGAAAAATCTTTTCAAATTGTAAAAAAAAAATAGAATAACATTCCTTAAATAAAATAACTAAAATTTCTCTCAGTCTTCTTTTACCTCAATAATTAATTAAATTAGAGAAAAATAATAGAAACCTTCCCCACTTCTCCCTTACCTTAATTTTAAAAGTCCTGTCATCCTTTCCATCTGGTAACTCTACAAAAAAGGAAAAAAATAAATTAATTAAATTCATTGGAAAACAATAACGAAATCCTTTTTCCTTACTTTAATTTAACAAGTCTGGACATATTTTTCATTCAGAAACCCTACAAAAAAAAAAAATAAATTAAATTTATTAAAAAACATATGAAAAACCTTCTTCCAGTCCTCCTTTACCTTAACTTCAAAAATCTGGTCGTATTTTTCATCTGGTAACCCTACAGAAGAGAAAAAAAATAAACAATTAAATTTATTAAAAAAAAAATAACAATTTTTCACTGACCCTCCCCTACCTTATTTTCAGAAGTCTGATCATGTTTTTCATCTGATAACCTATAATAAACAAAAAAAAAACAAATTAATTATTAAAAAAATAATGAAACTCCCCTTCTCTGATCCTTTCTTACCTCAATTCCAAAAGCCTGGTCATGCTTTTCATCTGGCAACCTATAGTAAAGAAAAAAAAATAAAATAAATAAATTTACTAAGAAAAAATAACGAACTTCCCCTCTCCCTACCCTCCTTCACCTCATTTTCAAAACTCCGGTCATGCTTTTCATCTGGTAACTTATAATAAACAAAAAAAAATAAACTAATTATTAAAAAAATAATGAACTCCCCTTCTCTGACCTTCCTTTATCTTAATTCTAAAAGCCCGGTCATGCTTTTTATCCAGCAATCTATAGTAAAGAAAAAAAAAATAAAATAAATAAAATTACTAAGAAAAAATAATAAACTAGCCCCCTTCCTATATTCTCCCTTACCTCCCTTACCTTATTTTCAATCTGGCAACCTATAATAAACAAAAAAAAAACAAACTAATTATTAAAAACATAATGAACTCTCCTTTTCTGATCTTTCCTTACCTTAATTCTAAAAGCCTGGTCATGCTTTTCATCTGGAAACCTATAGTAAAGAAAAAAAAAATAAAAAAATAAATTTACTAAGAAAAAATAATGAACTCCCCCCTCCATATCCTCTTTTAATTGCTTTACCTTATTTTCAAAAGTCCAGTCATGCTTTTCGTCTGGCAACCTATAATAAACAAAAAAAAAAATAATTATTAAAAAAATAATGAATTCCCCTTCTTCAGCCCTTCTTATCTCAATTTCAAAAGTCCGGTTATGCTTTTCGTCTGGCAACCTATAGTAAAGAAAAAAAAATAAAATAAATAAATTTATTAAGAAAAAATAATGAACCCCCCCCCTCCCTACCCTCTTTTACCTCATTTTCAAAAGTCCAGTCATGCTTTTCGTCTGGCAACCTATAATAAATAAAAAAAAAATAATTATTAAAAAAATAATGAGCTTCCCTTCTCTGACCCCTTCCTTACCTCAATTCCAAAAGCCGGTCATGCTTTTTGTCTAGCAACTCTACATGAATGAAAAAAAAAATAAATTAGTTGCATTCCATAAAAAAGAAAAAAAAGATTATCAGATGACTTGTACTATCTGATAATCTAATTTGCTATTATGGAATGAAATAAAAAAAAAAATTTTTTTTATTAAAAAAATTTTTTTTTTTGATGAATTAAATATCTCTAGGTAGATAAAATTGAATAAATCGAATAGATATCTGTTGAACCATTCAGTCAATCTGATCAATCTGGTGATATAAAACAATTTATCAGATGAATAGATATCTATTGATCTATCTGGTCAATCCTATTATACAATCTGATCAATCTGAATCTGGTTAATTTTTAGATGGATGACCAGATATCTGGATTGACGAATTTCAAAGCATACCTCTATTCCTATACAAATTCTCTCAAAAAAAATTTTCTATTAGATATCCTATATGAACTGAACTCAGAAAATCTCTTAAAAAAAAAATTTTTTTATCAGATATCCTATACGAACTCTTCTCATATGAACTTTTAGAAATAAAAAAAAATCTATTTATCAAAAATATCCTATACGAATCTTAGAAAATCTTTCAAAAAAAAAATTTTCTATTCAAACCCTTCCCATATGAACTCTTAGAAAATTTCGCAAAAAAATTTTCTATCAGATATCCCATACGAACTCCTTTTATATGATGAACTCTTAGAAAATAAAAAAAAATTTTTTATTAGATATCTTATACGAATTCTTAGAAATCTCAAAAAAAAGAATCTCTATTTATTAATAATATTCTATACGAATCTTAAGAAATCTATTAAAAAAAATTTTCTATTAAAGTTTAAAATGGTTTATAAATAAAACATTATTGTTGAAAAAATCTAAAAATCTGCTAATATATAATAAGCCAATTAGCAACCAATCAGTCATCAATGACCTATTGATAACTGGTAAATTCAACCATATATTAATCAGTCATTAATCAGTTACCAATCAGTCACATGACCGATTGGTGATCGATTTGACTCCATTCAACCTGTGTTATAAGAGGTACGAATAGTAGTAATAAGACTTTATTGTGTTGGAAGATGAAATAGTACTTCTATTGATATAAATTTAAAAGAAGTATGTTTATTATTATTATATTTTAGTAAATTTAGTTCAAGTAATTCTAGGTCAATATTAGATTTATGCCAACAAAACTTTTCTCAGCATAATGAATAATTACTAGAAAAGTGTGTAACTAATTCATTAATTTGTAAATTTAATACTTTTTGATCTTCTAATATTTCAATATTGGGATCTTCTTTTCTTGTAGTATATAACCTGAGTATAGTATTTCATTATTATATTTTCATAATCTTTCCAAATTGCATTCTTTGCTATTAAGTAATAAAATATTAAATAAATGTTCAAATAAATATTTACAGTTGAAAAATTATTAATACAATCAATACAAATGTTTTTACCTATATGTTTTAGATCTCCATAAATTTTATTTACCGAATGAATACTAGACAAAGTTTTATTATTATTTAAATCTCTATCAACATCAATATCTAATATCAAATCATATTTATCTAAACTTAGTTAGATTTTCTTGAGAACTTCAATAAGAATAGTATGTTCTATTTGACGCAATGATTTATCAAAATTACCCTAGTAAATAATTTGAGATTTCTCTTGATCTTTTATTTTTCTGCTTTGTAACTTTTCTACAACATGAAAAGTGATTACAGAATGGTATGTAAAATCTAGATTAAATAAACTAATAAACAAATGCATTTTTTACATAATTAATATATATGTAATTATACTTACTAGAAAGTTCTTTTTATAAAATCAATTCTCTATTTGCTTGGTTTGTATTTTTCACGCACATGAAACCAGAATACATCAAAATTTACTGGTAATACTTTTTTTCCTATATTTACAATATGCAAATAAGCAGTCTTAAGAGTTTCTTCTGCACTGCTAGTTACTGCTACATAGTGCAATGTATTAAAAAATTTTTTTTGATAATTGTAATAGGTTTTTTTTACAATTTGTGATGTAATACCAATTGTTGAAAATATAGTTTCTATCTGTTGATAATTTGCATTACTGGCTAATTTTGCATCAGATACCAAAATGCCAAAATTATTTTGGTATATTTCATTTTTATATTCTATTATTTTTCTACAATCATTATAAAAAATACAAGTTTTAACACTAAAACTTACGTTAATAACTTCCAATTTTTTTTTAAATTTACTATAACATCTTGAATATGATTAAGTAAAAAGTATCTTCAAATTGTCTTTAAATATTGTTTAGTATCGATTAAGATTATTAATTTAAATTTAGCCTTTAATATTGTTTCATCTATCATATGATCTAAATATTGATTTTTATCAATATTTTTCTCTTTGTGATTATTCTATAAATTTTTATCTTTTTCAATTTTAAGTTATTTTCTTACTTGGTATGGTTCATCTTTTATTTCAAAAAATTGTACTGCTATTGTCTGTACACTTAATCCATCTATTAAAAGACCTTCTTGTGATACTGTTAAACTTAATATAATATTACTAGCCAAATTAGATGATAATGTAATATCATTTAAAATTACAATTTCCTTTTTTTTACATGATTGCTTTAATGTAATACCCTTATTAATAGCAGTATAATTTTTTTTAAAATCTTTAAATATTATTAGAAATTTCACATTAATAATAAAATGAAAAAATTCTATATTATTTTTATCATTAAATCTTAAAAGATCAGATATGGATATTCTGTTCTTTTCAAATAAACGTGTAATTAAACTTGCAAAAAAATCTGGTTTTCATAATGAATATTGAATATTAGTAAAGGTTTTATCTTCACCATAATTTACCTAATAAAAAATCAAAGTGTTATCTACTGTATGTTCTTTTTAATTGATAATTGGACAAAAGAATTATGAACTTTGGTAAAAATAATATATTTAGGAATAATAAGAACTTATATTTTGTCTTCATATTCAAATTTACATCCATTAATTTTAATGTTTAAGTAATTGCTAGTTGCAAGATTTTTTTTTATACTAACTTTAACATATAAAAGTAAAATTTCGTACTTTCTAGTATTATCTTGAACTATAATACTTCTATTTTTGCATTTAAATAAATGACATTATATGGATTATATATTAAAAGCCTTTCTAACCAATAAAACATTTTTTCTAACAAAGATAAGTTAAGAATAAAATTTTAAAATAATATGTAACATAAAATTTAAATATGATTAGGTAATTCATAACTTATATAAAATGATTTGCAATTTATTTTTATCTTTTATTGAAGTTTTTGAGCTAAAAGTTTGTTATAAGCACCTATTTTAAAGTAATAGGAGGACGTGTTAGGTTTCAACATGTCAGTTTTACATTAAAAAATTTTTTTTTTTATTAAAATTAAAAACTTTAACAAGTAACATTTTATTAATTTTCCTGAAAAAAAAATTTTAGTCATATGATCATTAATGTTAATCCTTCTATCCTTAAATAGTAAGTTTTGCAAAAGTTGTGTTGTAAAACTTAATATATTTTTTTAAACATTTCTAATTAAAAATATATTATAGGTTTCAAGTGAACATGAAAATGAAAATGGTAAGTTTCACTTATTATGAAACTAATATTTTACTTTTAGTTAATTAGAAACATTTGTAATATTTCTTTATTTTTTCTTTTTTTAGTAATTTATTCTTTAAGATTTTCAAATATACAGATTTATAATATATTTTTTATTTGATTTTAATTTTTTATTTTTACAAATTGTTAATTTATGAATTTATTTTTTATTTTTTTTTAGGTTGTCCTTTGACTTTCATATGATGTATATTTAGGATTTTTTTAGGATACATGATTGTGTAGATGATGATTGTAAATAAATAGCAAATAGATTAATAAATAATAACAAGTGATAATATATAGATAAATAGATATTAGATTAAATTTTATATAATATAATATGTACATAGCTATAAATAAAAATGTTAATAAAACTACTATTATTAGGCCTTAAAAAATCTCTAGTTTGACCTATTTATTAATAATATTCAGGTAATTGAATATAGTTTTCTTTAGGGTCAAATAAATATGTAATAATATTCTAATATAGGTAAAATAATGTTCAAATTTTCTTTCTGAATTTGAGACAATTAGTACCCTAAATACGCTAAAAAAATTGATCTCAATTTGATATAGGTTAGATCATCATTTAATCTATATTTGACCTGGTCAAATTTAGGCTAAATTGTCCTATTCTGACTAGTAGAAACTCAGGTAACCTTATTTTTAATAGAGAAATTTCTTTGAGTTTGTTTAAGAAATTATTTTTGAGAATTTTTTAATTAAAGGATCGTTTAGGGTATTTTTTGATAGAAAAATTTCCAAAGGTTTATATGAAAAAATTGTTTTTTTAGAATTCTTTAATTTAATCCTAATTATTTATTAAATATTTTTTTTTTTTTTTAATTTAAAGATCATACTATATTTATTGAAAAATATTAAAAAATATTACAAACAATATTATATGACCCTTCCAACTCAACTAAATGTGACCCATGAAAATAAACCAATCCTATAAAATTCTAAAAAAAATAAAATTTAATTACCATAAAACAAACTAAACTAAAATGAATTAAAATAAATAAATAAATTTAAAATTAAAACAAACATCATAAAATTAAAATTACTAAAATAAATTAACATATCATCAATAAATCATCTGTATTTCTTAAAAGATTAATATTATAAAACCCTGGTAATTTTTTATATAACTATAAAAAACAACTTTTCAAATGTATCAATGTCTGTATCTGCATAAAGGTGAGATTAAGTGATTTCAAAAAATATTCTTTTTTTGTTAAGAGTAGAAATTTTAAATAAAGTTTTATAAATAGATCATTTAAGAAAAAGTCTGGAGTTTTATTATGCCCAATGTTAAGAGACAAAATGCATGTGTGGTGATAAGTTGGTAGAGAAGAAAATTTATCTTTCTTTGTGATGCCTTAAGTTGTTTCCATTTGATGATGCAATCACATCTCTGATGCCAGAGAATTGATTTAAATAATTATATAAGTTTGATCAACAATTTAATGCAAAAGAGAATTGTAACCCATGGTTACTACTTAAAAATACTTTGAATCTTTTGAAAAAGAATCATATCCATTTTTCTGGTAGCAGCATAAATCATAAGATCAATAAAAGGTTGAGAATTTACAGAGGAGCTAAGCTACTTGTCCAAAAGTTAAGAAATTAGTATGGAGGAAGATAGTGAATCTGAATATTGTGGGATAGTATTGAGGAGGAAATCTTTGAACAATAAAAATATATGTGATCTCAATAATTTAGTTTGAGGGCAACTTATAAGATGTAATGCTGTTTCGTTCTTCTCAATGTGATAGAATTGGTAGGAGTAATCATGGTAAAGTATAGGTTTATGTCTTTGGAGTTAGCATCCAATGGATAGTTGTTGGTGAATCACTTTGAGCAAAAAACTTCACATGGAATTGTTGACATAAAGTGATGCATCAGAAATATTTGAGTTATTTCAAGGCAGCCTATGTAATGGTCCAGTAATATTGAACAGAACGTTGAACAAAAGAGTCTTCATTAACTCATAAATCTTTCTACTCGCTGTACGCTTAGATTTGATCTAATGTTTTAATGAAGTCTTTTAGCTGTTGTTTAATCAGGATATCCTTAAAATGCAAGCTAAACCTATAATCTCTGGAGCTATAATTAAATATTAAATGGTGATGGAAGGCAGTTTCTGTACCCTTCTTAGCCAATTTATCTACTAGTTTGTTTTATAAGTCTCCCATATGAGCTTTAACTTTAATTAAAACCAAATCTAAATTTCTATTAACTATTAATAATTTAATAAAATATAATATAAGAGAATTATTAAAATTTTTAAAATGATATCTATTTTTAAACAATAAAGTTTTGTATTATTTATTAAATATTATATTTAAAAAAAATTAAAATAATTTAAATAATGAATAATTACAAACCTATAATTACAATTTATATATTTAATAATTAAATAATTATAGATCTATAATACAATTTACAAAGATCTTAAACAATTGAGTTTAATACGAGGTTAATATAAGTTGAACACAAGTTCAACTCAAGTTCATAAGCGAATAATTTAAATTCAAAATAAAATGACCAAACTTAATAAAAAAGTTGGTAATGTTATAATAAACTTTGCTAATAACTTAAAATTTTTTAAATGTATTGTAAAATTATTGTCACAATACATTGTATATAAACCATAATAAGATACTTGTTATTGGATTTGTAGAAGTATTATATAATATATTATTATTATAAACTGTTATATTACTGTATTTTTTCAAAATTAAACACTTCTTTTTTGCAAGGATTTTGAGTGAAAAGTTTAGGAGGTGTTTAATTTTATAAGTTTTTTTATTAGTATTTCATATATGATTTTTTTTAACAAAATTTGAAAAGTTTAGGGTGATGCTTACACAGGTCAAATGAAAAAAAATCAGATTTTACTTTATTTAAAATAGTCTTGCCAATTTCAAAATAGGATATGCTAAATTTTGCTTATTTTAGTATAGCCATCTTTATTTTTGCCGATTTTTGTTATATTTTGATTTAACAATCAGAAATGCCAAATGTAGTGGCCAATTTTTACACAGATTAAATGAAAAAAAAATCAGATTTTACTCTATTTAAAATAGTCTTGCCAATTTCAAAATAGGACATACCGAATTTTGCTTATTTTAGTATAGCCATCTCTATTTTGCCGATTTTTGTTATATTCTGATTTAACAATCAGAAATGCCAAATGTAATGACCGATTTTTACACAGGTCAAATGAAAAAAAAATTGGATTTTATTCTATTTAAAATAGCCTTGCCAATTTCAATATAGGACATGCCAAATTTTGCTTATTTTAGTATAGTCATCATTACTAAATTTTAGAGAGTTCAATATTGCATATCAAACTGCAAATTTTCCAATATTATTCAATATATTACTCAAATCTTGAATTATTTAAAATTTGTGCAAAAAATGTAAATTTCTTTTACAAGTTTATATATAAAATAGGATTTTATAATTCATCACATATGCGAAATTTTGCCATTGTCACGTGATCTGCTGATCATTTCCTTTTTTGGATATTAGTGAAACTTATTTTCATGGATTTTTGTCTGGTGAAAAATATCCTTTTTTGGAAGTTTGTATAACTTTATAATTTGACTGGAATTACTGAATCTGACCAGAATTAAAGATGTGACAAATAATGTGACAAATAAGATTTTTTCACTGAAAAAAATTTAAGTTCATATAATACTTAGTGATTTTTTAAAGCTAGGAGGTGTGATGCTAGGTGATATTTTATACATTACACAAAATTCCAAAAAAGGAAATTTTTCTCTGGACAAAAATTAAAAAAATGTTATGCTAAATGATTATACAAAATTCCATAAAAGGAAATAATCTACAACCTCGTGACACTGGCAAAATTTCGCATATGCGATGAATTTTAATTTTCTATAAAATATTATGCAATTTCTTTTTGCTTTAAATTTAAACAAAATATTGTGCAGTATTATAGAATGAAAATTTGTACAAATTCTGAACAAATAAATTTTAAAATATTACATCAAAAATCAGAACAATAAATTTTAAAATAATATGTTAAAAATCTGAACAATAAATTTTAAAATAATGTATTAAAATAAATGATAATTTACAAAGTAAGCATTTTCCCTACAGTAGCGTTTAACAATATGAACTGTATCATCAATTGATTCTATTGGAATTAATGTAAAATCATTAATTCTTTTTAAATATGGACAGTTAAATTTGTATTTTAAATGTTGTTGATTATATTTGAAATCATACCAATTTACAAATGCTAGGTTGTATATATTTATTTCTTTTATTACTATTTGTAATAAAAGCAATATCTATAAATAAATCAAATTGATATGTAAGTTAATAAATAAATTAATAATAAATTTTAAAATAACTAAAGGCTTCTATATTTACCTTTACATAACATTTTTCATCATCAGTTTCATATTCTGATGCTTCTTCATCTAACATCTGTATACTTATATCACTATAAAATAGTGCATTATAAAAAGAATCACTTGCTCGTGCTATTTTCCCATTTGGCAATTTTAAACTTTCAAAAAGAATTATATTTATAGTTTCTTTTTCAAGTTCAGAAATTCTTATATTTTCAATCATTTCAAAATAGTTATTTATCTCTTGTGGCAATTTTTCTAGCCCAAGTATTCTTTCATAATTCCAGTTTAGATATTATAATCAACTAAATAAAATGTTTTAAAAACATTTTGAAATAATACACTATTTACTATATTTCTTTTTTTTATTGCATGTAAAATGTTACCTTTAATGCATTGCATTAAACTTCTTCGTTTTATCTATAAGTAAAAAAAATTTTAGGTTTTTATTAGGATAAATATTAATTCATTAGTAAATACATATTACTATACATACTGATTTTATTAACTATTCTGTTACATTACGTTTATTACTTAAACGATATGGTTGTTTAACATAAAATTTATGGAGAGATTCATATGTTTCAGTGCACATTCCATTTAATGCACCAAATTCTTTTATTGCATCAGTGGTATGGTAATACCATGAATGCAATTTTACAAATCTAAGATTTGATTCAGAAAGTGTTTTAAACAATGAAATGAAATCTTTTGCCCATTCCTTTTTAATATCCTATAATGTAAAAATAACCAAAATCAATTATAAGAATAAAATCATATTATATATAGACTTAATAAAATGCTTACATCAAATTCTCTAAGAATAATTTCTGTAAAACTATTAAGACAACTTATTTTATACATTTCATTCCATTTTACATAACAATTTACTAATTTTTTATCTATTAACTTATTCCTATCCTCTAAAAGACCATCAATAACAAAAATAGTGATTTGCATAAGTTGTCTATAATCAGCTGCAGTGAATTTTGCTATAGTTCCAATTCCCTTTTTCCAAAGCTTCAAACCTGAAAAACGAGCAATACTTTTATAACGATTATCCATTTTATCTACTAAATTTTGACCTCCATAAAGTTTTAAAAGTGCACGTGTGAATTTTAATTGATATTGAAAAAGACCAAGATCACAATGGTGCATGTGATCTGGCATAACTGCTGCATATATATCAATAAAACTATTTCAATAGTAAGTTACATATTAGAAATAAATAAATAGTAATAATTATATTATGAATAAAATAATAATATTACCTGTGCCTCCAAAAAATATTTGGTAATTTAATTAAAGAATAAGCTTGACATTGATCATTAAATAAAACTTCTTCCATGTTTTTATGTGTTCACAATTCCATTTCTTCCTTGTTTAAAAATATGTTTGATAAATTATGGTTTTCAACAAGATATTTAGGACATAGATACTTACTTTTAGGTGATTTTGATGTTAAACAATAACTTGTTATTTCAGGTAAATCGCCAATAATATTAGCAATTGTCATATAACACCATTCAATTTGTTCATTAATATATATATGAACTCCACTTTTATATTGAAAAAGTAATGGTTCAAATAAAGCATTTAAGCAATTTTGAAATATTTGCTATTTGAGTAATCGAAATTCATCAGACTTTTTTTGACCTTCAGAATTTGCTTGAACAATGGGCAAATATCCAATAAATACTTTTGCCTCATATTTTGTCCTTCTTTTCATAGGAATATTGACTAAAAAGAGATATATAGGATGACTGTTGGAATGTTCCATAAGTGTTAAGAGTTGATGCATCTAAGTAAATTATAAGTGCTAATAATTTAGCAGCTGTAGGAATTTTTGATTCTGCACGATGCCACCATTCACCCATATAGTATTCAGAATACAATGTTCTGTACCATCCTATTTATTTTAAATAAATAAAGCTTTATTATTTATATTGGCAATATTTAAAATGTAACTAAGTTCACTTGAATTTATTTTATACTAACCTCATCTACAATAAATTCAGGATTAAACTTAAATACACAACTTGATGCATTATCTGCATTTGATAATATTTTATTTACAGCATAAAATATTCCACAAAATTCAAAGTAATAATCAATATCATTATAATGGCAAACTTTAATTCGTTTGTATGAAGAATTAGGGTTATGCAAATTATCAATATATTTTCGAGCTTGATATGCATTTTTTGGTAAAGGTGAATCACTTCTCAAAGAATGCTTATTAAATAGCTGAATTATAGCATCACCAAGTGAGTTTGGCACATTAAATCGAATTAATAAATCAACATAATCAGAATATGCTTCATTAGAAAAAGTTAATATTTGGAAAATATCAATTGGAAATTTATAAAGTGCATCATCAAATTCTTGAGTTGATGGAGATATAATTACAGTTGCTGATAAATTTGATGTTATCTGATTATTTCCAGAAAAGTTCTTTATTAAAAAAAAATATTATTATTATTCTTATTAAGTTGGTAATAAAAAAAATCTAAATTATTTTATTACCTCTTCTTGAAAAGAATCATTATCATTATACTCTGTATCCATCAAATTGTTTAATGATGGAATCTCATCATCTTTTAATGAATTTAATATATAAAATTCATCTTTCTCCTCAACATCTATTATTTCTTGTATATTAGAAAATTCATGATTAATTACATTTTTCTCTCCAACATCTATTATTTCTTTATTTATAATACTTATATTTTACTGGGATATATTTTTTTGAAGAATTTTAAGTGTGTGTACATTAGAACGTTCATGACTTTTAAGAGCTTGAATAGTAGCAAATAATTTAAAACAAATATTACAATAGAAAGTCATTTTATAAATTCTTATTTTTATTATACTGTGAATCAGAAAAAATTACAAATTATAAAAAAATTAATTTTTAAAATGGGTGATAAATTGATTTTTGTTGATCATTACCTAATTATATAGTATTAAATGATTTATACTTTTTGTAAGCTTAATTAGCAAATATTTAAGTGATTTTGCGAAGTGGCTTATTTTAAATTAACTTTTTCTTGAAAACCCATTTTCATTATGACAGCTCAAACACGTTATTCAAAAAGACTTGCTTCCAAGAATAATAATGTTGATTCTACTTTATTACTTGAAAAACTGTTGTCTAAAGATCGCAAAAATATATCCAAAGAAAATAAAAATCCTGTCACTCATGGTAATCCTGATACTATTGCATCAAAAAGAATGTCTCCAGAATTATTCAATGAATTTGTAAAAACGAAAAAAATTAAGGGAACTAAGAGTGTTGAGAAAGATAAAGAAGGTACTAATAATATTACATCTATATGATTATAAGTATAAGAGTTAAATAAACTAGTATTAATACAATTAGATATAAATAGTCAATTAACAAGATCATCAAGCAAAGGTATTAATAAAATTTTACACTTATTCTTTATTTTATATGAAATGGTTAACAGTTACTAGGGTTTCGCAAAAAAATCTGATCTGATTAGATCTGATCTGGATCTGATCCGGTCAGATCCAGATCAGATTATAATATTATAATCTGCAGATCGAATTCAGATTCCAAATTTGAATCTGAAGTTTGAATTCAGATTTGAAATTGTATAATCCGGATCTGTTGAATTGAATCCGAATCAGATCTGCCAGATCCAGATCAGATCATAAGATCCGTTCATCCAAGGCATTTTTATTTATAAAATAAAAGAAAATGCAAGAACAGAATTGCAACCTATTAAACACACCGAAACGGCATTATTTTGCATTACTTTATGAAAAAAATGCTGAAATCGGCATTTTTTTTAAATAAGCCCATTTTTTAATAGAAAAAGCACTAAATTGTTTTTTAAATAAACGATTTAAAAAAAATGTTAAATTGTTTTATTTTATTAAACGATTTTTAAAAGAAACGTTAAAATCGTTTCTTATTTATTAAAACAATTTTTAAAAGAAACGTTAAAATCATTTTTTATTTATTAAAACGATTTTTAAAAGAAATGTTAAAATCGTTTTTTTTATTAAACGATTTTTAAAAAAATATTAAAATTCGTTTTTTTATTAAAACGATTTTAAAAAAGCATAAAATCGTTCTTTTTTATTAAAACGATTTAAAAAAAAGTTAAAAATCGTTTTTTCATTAAAATGATATTTAAAAAAAAATATTAAAATCGTTTTTCATTAAAACGATTTTTTTTAAAAACAACGTTAAAAATTGTTTTTTTTCATTAATAAAATGATTTAAAAAAAAAAATGTAAAATCGTTTTTCATCAAAACGATTTTAAAAAAAAAGTTAAAAATCATTTCTTGATTGATTAAACGATTTTTTTAAACAATTTTTTTAAAAAAAAGGTAAAAATCATTTTTTCTCTTTCCATATAAACGATTTTTAAAAAAAAACGGTAAAAATCATTTTTTTTCTTTCCATTAAAACGATTTTAAAAAAAAAATGTAAAATCGTTTTTTTTCATTAAAACGATTTTAAAAAAAATGTTAAAATCGTTTTTTGATCAAACGATTTTTTTAAAAAAAAACTTTAAAAATCGTTTTTTTTCATTATTTAAAACGATTTAAAAAAAATATTAAAAATCATTTTTTCATTAAAACGATTTTAAAAAAAAAACGTAAATTTGTTGTTTCTTTCATTGGAATGATTTTTTTAAAAAAAAACGTAAAATCATTTTTTTTTAATAAACGATTTTAAAAAAACGGTAATTATCATTTTTTTTATTAAAACAATTTTTAAAAAAAATGTTAAAATCATTTATTTTAAATCCGAATTTAGTCAGATTCAGATCAGATTCGGATCAAACTCAAATCAGATCTGGATTTTAAATTTGGGTCCACGGATCAGATTCGGATTTCAAATATATATTTGAATCTCAGATCTGGATTTGAAATTGATAGATCCGAATCTGTCAGATCAGATTTAAATCTGATAAAATCTGATCTGATCTGATCTGTGCAGAACCCTAATAGTTAATATTCAAATATTTCTTATTTGCATGTATTTTTTATATTTTTTATTTGTTCAGCAATATCCTCTCATTTTATTCATACAAAACAACTTAAACCACCAATTAATATTGAAGAATTTGAGAAAGTAATCAATCATCTCAATAATAATAATGCAACCACCTTCAAGAAAGTTACACTAGCGACTGCAAATCTGTTTTTTATTCTTAATGTTGGTGATATTACAGAAGAGGAAGATTATTATAACACGACTAATAAAAATATTACTGAAAAACAATACATTCAAATAGAAACTGATGAATCTGCAAATTCTGATTATATTTCAGAAAATGATGATGAAGATTCAAATCATTTTAACTATAATCGATATTTAATGAATAAAACAGAATTAGTGGCAAATAATGATGTATACAGCATGTCATTAGATGAAAAAACATTAAGAGGTATAGTATTAAAGACAAATTTTAGGTTTTAATATTCTCTAAAACAAAGTTTTAGTTTTTTATTAATTGATATATTTTATATACTAGAACCTGATGAATTCCTTCAAGAAATGTATAAATTGTTTGAAGTTATGCATACAGATATTAGAAAACTTTGTGATGAAAACCATGAATTGAGAAAAGGAATTCAAGAATTAAAATCAATGGTAGTCAACTCCAATTCAGGAAGAAGTAAAATTAAAAGAAATATCTTAGATTATGACATTTCATGGCTAATAGTAATATAAAATTATTATTTTTATTATTTTTTCTTGTGGGAAATTCAAATATTTTTTTTTTCTAGCCATACACTGATACAATTAAAGACGTAATTCTTAAAGAAATCAAGTACCCAACTGCTCAAGAATATAAAGCATACTCTGAAAAAGTGCTGGAACAATTACAACTAGAAAGGATGAAAGAATTAAAGAAAAATAAACAATGGGAAATTGTATTCCAAAATGCAATTATGAGTTTGGTATGTTAGTTTTACATTTAAATTGAATGTATACTATTTAATATTTTGTATCTACATTTTAGTTAAAGAAAGTTATTCGAGATTCTCGTGCAAGCATGATCGCCTCTATTAAAAACAGACTTTTTGAAGTATTTTCATCTAATATTCAAAAACCTAACGCTAATCTCGATAGTAAAAAAATTCATGATTGGAAACACAATAAACCAATTCGTGAATATCTCAAAAAATTGAGTAAACCCTACCAGGACACCAATCATATTTATTAAGATGAAATAATTATGCGTGTTTGGCCTTCTGAATTTACTCAAAATGATAGAATCTTTGCAATGGCAATTTGCTACTTTGTTTTACATAAAGATTATGATGGAATTAGTTGTAAGTAAAGCTCTGTATGAGTCGGCTCAAGTCAAGCTACAGTCTGGCTTGGCTTGGCTTGAAAAAAAAATTCTGGAATGAGTCAAGCCACAAAAAATCTTGGCTCAACTCATTCAAGCTAAGCTGAGCCATGAAAAATTCTGGCCCAAGCCAAGTTGAGCTTGAGCTGGCTTAATCTGACTCAAACTTTATTATCAAAAAAAAAGCCAAAACTAGGTATTTTTATATATAAAGTTACAAAAAAAAACACTAGAACTAATGATCCCAGCAGAACCCTGAATAATACTAATATAACTCACATACAGGTTTGTGTAAAGTTTATATGAAATTACTTTTTAAACCTACAAATTGAGTTTGCGTAGATCGGTCAATTTGGAAGTAACTCACATATTATGTTTGCGTAGAGTTTATAATAGATATACGTGGATTTATTTTTAAAAAATACTAATTTTGGTAAATTAAATTACTCGGTATTTACCAAAATTTATTTTATTTTATTTATTTTTTCAATTTTTTTTAGTATTTTATACCAAATTTATTTATTTTTATTATTCTTTTTCAGTTTTTAATACCCTAATTCCAAAAGTCTAGTCGTGTTTTTCGCCTGGCAACTTTACAAAGAATAAAAAAAATAATTAATTAGTTAAAAAAAATACCGAAAAACACTTCCCTCACCCCCTTACCTTAATTCCAAAAGCCCGGTCATGTTTTTCATTTGGCAACACTACAAAAAAATAAAAAAAAGTTAATATTTAATTAATTAAAAAAAACAACGAAACACCTCCTCCAACACTCCCTTACCTTAATTCCAAGAGTCCAGTCATGCTTTTTGTCTGGCAACACTACAAAAAATAAAAAAAAAATTAATTAGTTAAAAAAAATACCGAAAAACACTTCCCCACCCTCCCTTACTTTAATTTTAAAAGTCTGATCGTGCTCTTTATCTGGCAACACTACAAAAAGTAAAAAAAAAGTTAATACTTAATTAATTAAAAAAAACAATGAAACACCTCCTCTAAGCCTCCCTTACCCTTAATTCTAAAAGTCCAGTCATGCTTTTCGTCTGGCAACACTACAAAAAATAAAAAAAAACAATTAATTAGTTAAAAAAAATACTGAAAAACACTTTCTCCACCCTCCCTTATCTTAATTCCAAAAGTCCAGTCATGCTTTTTGTCTGGCAACACTACAAAAAAATAAAAAAAAAGTTAATACTTAATTAATTAAAAAAAATAACGAAACACCTCTTCCAACCCTTTCTTGCCTTAATTCCAAAAGTCCAGTCGTGCTTTTCGTCTGGCAACACTATAAAAAGTAAAAAAAAGTTAATAATTAATTAAAAAAAAATAACGAAATACCTCCCCCAACCCCTCACTTACCTTAATTCCAAAAGTCTGGTCGTGCTTTTTGTTTGGCAACACTATAAAAATAAACTGATAAATGATTAAAAAAAAGATCAGATATTCAGATTATCTGATTAGATTGGTAAGTCACATAGTCGTCGGTATTGGGCTGTGCCCAGCGGAGGCTAAAGCCCCTATACATCCCCCCTCTGGGGTAAAACCCTATCAGATCCCCTTCCAGTTAGGCTCCAGCGCCTTACGGCGCATCTCTAACAATACCATGGATAAATACCATATCCCCTGATACGACCTCCTATATATACTCATCGTACCAACTTTGTACCAGTCCTCGTACCAGAAAACATATCAAATAACCATCAAAATCATGAAATAAAGGCAAAATCATACACAATAATGGTTTGGTACGATGGTACGAAGACAATTTCCAAAAATATTATCCAACTCCAGACACTATATACATATATACCTATATATACCGCTTATAATATATAAAACTTTTTGGAAAAATCCCTCGAACCAATGTACCTGATCCAAAAGTATCAATTTTACATTTCTAAAGCCTTCAGAACACCAATTTCCCTATTTTCCTGGTACAAAAAGTGGTCAGAATTTAGTACGATGATAAATCCTGCTCTTTGTACCAAAATATTGGGTATATATAGCATCACTTCTTGTACCAACTACCTATATATACCTACTCGTACCAAATTCTTATGCTTCCCAATAGTATACAAATATACCTGAAAAAAAAACAGCTATTATCGATCACCCAACTAAATGTTCAACTATCTCTTTTAATGGTTTTTTAAAACCAAACTCTTTAGCACGCTTTGCATAATCTAGTTTTAATCCAATAATAAATGCTACTTTAATGTTTATATGATCCAAATCCTCATTCTGGACTATAGCATACAATTTTATTGACTCAAAATATTCACTTATAGAGCTATCACCTTGTATAGGAGCTGGTATCTCTTCTTCTTTGACACTTTCTAATCTCGAAGTACTTGGAGGGGTTGTAGTTCTTTCCATTGTTATATTTATCACTAATAAATCGTGTCATATTTTTAATTAACTCTCTTTTGTTGTCTCCCTTAAATACCTCTTAATATAAGCCTGAACTTTGTCATCGGCATCCAAAATCTTAAGACCAAGTTTCTTCTTAGCCTTCTTGTTTGTAGCCGTCTTCTTTCTCTTTTTCTTAGCATCCAGAACCTCTCCTTTGCTATGTAATTTAACCTCCCAATTCTCACCAGTAAGGGTATTCTTGTGCGTCCCACAGATAATACAATCACCATGAATTCGATATCGACCTTTATCAGTCATATCCTGAACTTCTGAAGAGGTTTTTGTCTTCTTTTTACACTTTGTACAATATATCTCTGTCATATCCACAAATTTGAATTCTAGAAGTAAAACTTTAATTTTGAGTGATATGACCCCTTTAGAGAGGTATTACAAATTTTATAACCTATCAGGGGTACCAGCACGTCTTCTTAAAGACCAAGAGCATTATAACATCTATCGAAGACTTCCTAAAGAAAAAAGATCTGAACGTCCAAAAGTAATCGTCTGGAAAGAAAATGCTACTCAGCAGTCTGATTTAGGAGAAATGCCTACAGACCCTAAGGGATACCATTATTTTTTCGTAGTAGTAGAAATATCAAGAAGACGAGTAGATGCTGAGCCTATCAAAAATAAGATGACTAATAGTGTAATAAATGCTTTTATTAAAATACATGAACGTGGTCGTATCTAACCTCTTACTTATAGACTAGAAACAGACTCTGGTTCAGAATTTACTAATTCACAAATACGTGATTTTTTCCTTAATAGCATTGGAGTTATGATGAGATTTGGCGAACCTGGACGTCACAAACAGCAATCATTTGCAGAACGAGCAATTCAGGCTATACAAGAACCACTTCTTAAAAGGATGACAGCACAGGAACTAAAAACTGGTGAAACATCAGTAGAATGGTCTGAAGATTTTCATGATATAGTAAGATTAGTAGATGAAAAGTGGCAAAGAGATCCACCTAAAATCCCAGAAGGTCCATCTAAAATCGATAAAAATACAGAATTACTATTAGAGGGGACACAAGTTCGAACCAAACTTCTTGAACCTACTGTATATTAGTACTTGGAAAAAAATTACATGGTAAGTTCAGAATAGGTGACATTAAATGGGACCCAAAAGTTCGTATAATTAAGAAGCTTATCCTTTCTCCTAAACAACCGCATCGTCAGTGCCGAGCTAAGCCCAGCGGTGGCTAAAGCCCCCTATACATCCCCCCTCTGTGGGTAAACCCTACCAGATCCCCTTCCAGTTAGGCTCCAGCGCCTTACGGCGCATTTCTAACAATACCATGGATAAATACCATACCCCCATCTGTTCCGATCTGTTCCATACATCTGTTCTATACAAATATACTAAGAACAAAGTAAAAACAAAGAATAAAGAAGAAATAAGGATATGGAACAGATGGAACAGATGGAACAGATAAAATAAAAAAAAAATCAGATCACCTTTCCCAGAAAAAACTTTTAAAATTCGGGTACCTGATTCGTTCCATCTGTTCCATCTGTTCTGTCCACAAGAACAGATCCAAACGCCTCACCAAGCCCAATACGATATGAGAAAAATACCTCAATACCTAGTATGATCCCCTATATATACCCTCCATACCATCCTCATATTAGTCATCGATATTGGGCTATGCCTAAGAAGTGGCGATATTACAGGACCTATCCATGCGGAACCGTACCTGAAAAAAAAACAGCTAATATCGATCACCCAACTAAATGTTCAACTATCTCTTTTAATGGTTTTTCAAATCCAAACTCTTTAGCACGCTTTGCATTATCTAGTTTTAATCCAAGAATAAATGCTACTTTAATGTTTGTATGATCCAAATCCTTATTTCGGGCTATAGCATACAATTTTATTGACTCAAAATATTCACTTATAGAGCTATCACCTTATGTAGGAGCTGGTATCTCTTCTTTTTTGTCACTTTCTAATTTCGAAGTACTTGGAGGAGTTGTTGGTCTTCCCATTGTTATATTTATCACTAATAAATCGTGTCATATTTTTAATTAACTCTCTTTTGTTGTCTCCCTTAAATACTTCTTAATATAAGCCTGAACTTTATCATCGGCATCCAAAATCTTAAGACCAAGTTTCTTAGCTTTCTTATTTGTAGCCGTCTTCTTTCTCTTTCTCTTAGCGTCTAGAATTTCTCTTTTACTATGTGTTTTAACCTCACAATTTTCACCAGTAAGAGTATTTTTATGCGTCCCACAAATAATACAATCACCATGAATTCGATATCGACCTTTATCAGTCATATCCTGAACTTCTGAAGAGGTTTCTGTCTTCTTTTTACACTTTGTACAATGTATCTCTGTCATATCCACAAATTTGAATTCTAGAAGTAAAACTTTAATTTTGAGCGATATGACCCCTTTAGAGAAGTATTACAAATTTTATAATTTATCAGGGATACCAGCACGTCTTCTTAAAGACCAAGAGCATTATAACATCTATCGAAGACCTCTAAAGGAGAAAAGATCTGAGCGTCCAAAAGTAATCGTCTGGAAAGAAAATGCTACTCAGCAGTCTGATTTAGGAGAAATGCCTATAGATCCCAAAGGATACCATTATTTTCTCGTAGTAGTAGAAATATCCAGAAGACGAGTAGATGCTGAGCCTATCAAAAATAAGACAGCTAATAGTGTAATAAATGCTTTTATTAAAATACATGGACGTGGTCGTATCCAACCTCCTACTCATAAACTAGAAACTGATTCTGGTTCAGAATTTACTAACTCGCAAATACGTGATTTTTTCCTTAATAGCATTGGAGTTATGATGAGATTTGGCGAACCTGGACGTCACAAACAGCAATCATTTGCAGAGAGGGCTATCCAGGCTATACAAGAACCACTTCTCAAAAAAATGACAGCACAGGAACTAAAAACCGGTGAGACGTCAGTGGAATGGTCTGAGGACTTCCACGATATAGTAAGATTAGTAGATGAAAAGTGGCAAAGGGATCCACCTAAAATCCCAGAAGGTCCACCTAAAATTGACAAGAATACAGAATTACTATTAGAGGGGACACAAGTTCGAACCAAACTTCTTGAACCTATATCAGTACTTGGAAAAAAATTACATGGTAAGTTCAGAA
Source organism: Rhizophagus clarus (assembly GCA_015698045.1). NCBI lineage: Eukaryota > Fungi > Glomeromycota > Glomeromycetes > Glomerales > Glomeraceae > Rhizophagus > Rhizophagus clarus. Next base: position 786,769 of record BLAL01000176.1, on the reverse strand, counting down.
CAGGGGATATCAGATGGAACCCAAAAGTTTGTATAATTAAGAAGCTTATCCTTTCTCCTGAACAACCGCCTACATATTTACTTGATGGACTACATGGCAGGTTAGGAGTATCTAGATGTGTATATACTAGAAAAGAATTGCAAGTTATTCCTATCAACAAAAAGCCCCCACCTGATTCAGTTATAAGAGGACGGCCAGAAAGATATGTACCTGAGAAAATTCTCAAGCATCGTACTAGAAAGGGTCAACTCCAATACTTAGTCAAATGGAAGCGCTATCCAGAAGACGAATCTATATAGGAACCAGCTGTCAGATTACAAGAAGACGTCCCCAATCTAGTACACATTTATAATAATACAAAATAGGTTATATTTTTTTTTTCATCCTAAAATTGTAATTAAACATAATCGATATATAGGTATCAAAAAAAAATAAATTAAACAAAACTTCTACTAAAGTATCTAACTAACAATGAGTAATCAAGTAGTAATCTCGAAATTCGGTGAATCTAAAGTAGCATATAGTATTGATATACTAAAACAGCTTATCAAAGAGGCAAACAGTTTAGATGACATTATAAAAGCAAAGCGATATATTTGCAGTTACTTCATTCTCTGTTCTAATCCACATGGTGTATTTATGTGGCGACCTGATATTAAGAATTTTGAGCATATTCCCATGAAAAATATTAGTATGCTCATTCGTCCTATAACTAAAACCTTCTTTAAGCAATCTAATTCTGAACATCCTCCAACGAAGACAGAATTTAACATTGCCAAATGGTTTATATATGATAATTCTTTAACATGCGTAGCAACTTGTGATCCTGTAAAGCAACGTATTTATAAAATTCAAGGTCAACTCTATCTTAATATTTTCCCAGGGTTCTTACACCAATTACGTCCTTTAACAGACTTTTCAGCCAATATTCATCAGGCAGTCAAAATCATATTTACTCATATTCGGGATGTCTGGTGTTCAGGAGATTGGAATGTAACTGAATACATTATCAAATGGTTTGCTGGTATGGCTACTGGTAGAAAAATGTATTCGATTCTTTATCTTAAATCAGGTCAAGGCTGGGGTAAAGGTATTATAACTGATTTTATCCAGCGTTATGTTTTAGGTACTCAGCTAGTCTATAAGACGAGCGATCCTGAAACAATTTTGGGTAGTTTTAACAGGCAATTATTAGGTAAAGTACTCCTTTTACTTGAAGAAATGCCAACAGAAAAAAGCTAATGGAATTCATTATATCGCGCTCTTAAAGATAAAGTTACTAGCGATACTATTGAAATTCATGAAAAATATAAAACACCTACCTAATATAAAAACTTTATGTCTACTATTGTTCTCACTAATGAAAATGCTCTTAGAGTTGAGAATGATGATAGACGAACAGTTTTCCTAGACGTCTCACCTGCTCGAAAAGGAGATTTGCAATATTTCAAACGGTTAGGTGATGCAATGAAATATCCAGGAGTGGGTGAGGCCTTTTATGCTTACTTTAAAGCTATTGCCGATAAATATCCAGATTTTAATGGCAACCCACCTCCTATGACTGCATCTAAGCAAGAGCATATCGTATCTACTCTTCCACCTTTGTTTCAATTTATAAAGGAGACGTATATAACAAAGGCTGATTATACTACTACATCCTTACCAGTTCACATATTGTACGCCACCTATATGAGCTACTGTGAAAATAGAAGAATTACACCCTTATCTAAAGTTGTAATTTCAAGAACATTATCAAGTGAGCTAAATATGACTAGCAACTTAATTTATATTGATGGAAAGCGTACTAGAGTTTATAACTTATCTAGAGAGACTTTATACAAGAAATACCTTAGTAATAACTGGATTCATGAAACTGATGAGATTGATATCGAGGATATTGATATTCCTAAAAAATCTATATCTGATCCCAAAGCTCTCGATCAGTTCTTAGCACAAATTGGAGCTGATATACCAAATAAGCAAAAGAAAAGTTCACCACCGGTTCCTCCAAAGCCAGCGCATCTAAAGGTAGAAGTATCATCAGATCCCACTGCTTCAGAATCTGTTGAAAACCTAATAGATAACTTCATAACAGAACTAATTACTCTTATACCACCTTCGGCTAAGTCAGAGGAAGAACCAAAAGTAGAGCAAGAACCAGAGATAGAACCAGAGCCATATGGAATACCTGGTTCTTCTAAACCAATCGAACTATCTATACCACAAGAAGTACCAAAGCAAGACCTAAAGTCGGTTCAGAAAGCTAATCCTGATCCTATGCCTAAAACGAATACCGCCAAATATTGGGAATGGATAGATGGACATAAATATGACCACATAAAGCCCTGGTACAATAATTCTCGTGATGAAATGATAAATGAGCTATATTCTACAGCCAAAGAATGTTGGGCTAAATATTACGAAGATGATCAATATGACTGGGAATTACTCTTAGCCGAATTGGAAGAATTTGATAAAATTGCAAGAAGAGATAATCTGTATCTTGTCCAATTTGGTGATGCCATAGATAAGCTAAAAGAATGGATCAAATATAATGATGAGGTGGATAGGCACATAAAATGCGTAGAACTTGCTGACTATCTAAGAAAATATATTGAGAATAAGGAAACCGTATTTGTAGAACCTCCTTCTGGCTATAAAGTTGCAAAATTACAACCACAGATAATAGAATGCCATAGCACAATAAATGAACGTGAATGTATAGAGGCCAATGGTGAGGAATGCGAATCTGATTATGACGAAGATGGCTTATATGATGAAATTGATCAAATATAAGGGTTAGTTATTTTATTTTTTTCAAATCTAGTAACGAAAAATTAGCAATTAAATAAATACTATATATTTCAAAGAAATGTTATCAAGACTAGTTCGTCATTTACCAAATAGGCCAGACATCATAGAAGTTAAGTATAGTGGCCGTTCGTTCTCTAGAGGAGGGATAGCAAATCTCGATCAAAAACTTAAAGCCCAATATCCAGGCAAACAGTTTCAAATCCTACTTCCTTATGAGAATTGGAAGCCTGGTCAATGGACTACAAATGGAGAAGACGCAAACCTTTTCTCTCTACTTGATCACTATGATGCGAGTCAATTGCCACCTGACGGGGGTGATCCAGAGCGATTTGATAACTTTATCATTTATATGAGGGATTCACCGGCAGTATCAGGTGGATGTGGCGATACAAATGATTGTCTTTATCAGTGCTTAAAAATGGCTTATGGCTCTTATTCGAATATGTCTCAAAGTATTGAAAAGCCTGAGTACATTAAAGATTATCTAAATTTGGCACGAGATGATCCTATTCCAATTGCCTGTATTGAAAAAATAGAACGATTAGCTCAAAGTATTGCTATCAATGTTGTAGGTGACCATACCTATATCTCTAAGAGTCCAGCACAAAGAAGAATAACTCTTACTCTTACTAATGGACACTATTCTCTCCTACCCAATCCAGATAGAAAACATCCCAGCTTTGAATGTAAAAGGCCAAAAAAGCCTATAACTTATCGGGAGAATGAAGTAAATGATATAGTTGAAATGGTTAACAAGTCTATTACCGTCCAGCAGTTTCAAAAACTTAAGTTTAGCAAAAACTACTCCTTCGTTCCAGCTAAACGTCAAGAATCATTGGAAAAGGCATATATCAGAATTAATGCTGAACGAGATGCCTTTTTACAGGAGACGAAAAAGCTAGGCATCCCAATTGATATATCATTACTTGATTGGAACATAAAGAAAACGGCTTTATGGTTATTCGAAAAATTAAGTGTAGGTATTCCTGCTAATGAACCTCTTGACGCACTTGAGGCACAATGGATAAGTAAAGCAATGATGGGAGGGATTATCTGGGCACAAAATAACTGGAAAGGATATGGAAGAAGTTACGATAAAACAAGTCTTTATCCTAGTATTCAGCAATCAGCTTTAAACTTTCCTATCGGTAAAGGTAAGTTTCAGATTTTAAAAGACTTTACTAACCATCGAGGATATAGCCATTTTGGAATATTTTGTGCAAGTATTGAAAAAAAGGATACCCCACTATTTTGATATAATTATCATAATGTATATACTCATATTGATCTTACACGTGCCAGAGCTCTTGGTCTCCAAGTTACATTAATTCAGGATGGAGTCTTTAATGCTCTTATTTATGAAAAAGAAACTCGAATTCGAGGCAGTGTAATCTTTGGAGAGTATGTAGATTTTCTCTTAAAAATTAAGAATCAGGGTGGTATAGCTAGCCAAGTAGCTAAAAGAATTCTTAATACACTATGGGGTGCACTTTGCCAAAGAAAGAAAACATACAAGACTCTTACAACATCGAGTAAATCTTTTGACTTTCCAGATGGTGAGGTATTAGACTCGATTGTACCAATAGGAGAAGAGCAGTGGAGATTCCAATTTACGAATCCAGGTAATCCCTTTAAAGGTGAATACCCGAGAATTGCTCCATTCCTTCTAGCACATGGTCGAAAGTTTATTTCTGAAATGGTACAACCCTATGTGGATAAAGTCAGACGTATTCATACTGATGGGTTCATTCTAGAAGAAGACGTTAACTCTTCTCCTCTTATAGCCTGTGCTAAAGATGCATTTAAGACTCTAAAAGCTCTAAAATTCGAAAAAGAGGGAGAATGTATTGTAAAAAATGCCAACCAAGTGGTATGGACCGTATAATTAAATATTTTTTTCCTTAGATATAGAAGTACAAAGATGGAACACGACGACTCATTCCCATTCACAAACAAGCATCCTAGTTTTATCGAGTCAGAAATGTATCTGCCCGAAATTATAAAAGCTTTAAAAGGTGTCATATTGGCAGGTTTACAAGATGGATATGGTAAAGAAAGTTATCTTATAAAGAATCACGTAAACTATATTAAGAAAATAGAATCTGCCAACAATCCAGAAGGCTATATTCGTTATACAGCTAAGAAATTATTGCCAAATAAAGAATCGCATGCTGAGAAGGTTGCTATGATTCGAGCAAAGTATTCACATAATCCAGATCTTGCTTTTAAAATTATAAAGGTCTATGATTTATATAATTGTATTCCTAAAGAAGCACCACTTAGACGTAAGCTTACTGAAGATGAAGCTGAAGACGTCTTAGATGAACTTCTTGGTAATAAGCTATAAATTTATTATTAAAAATTTTGTGCAAAGACTGATGACGAAGTAACTTTGTCACTAGGCATTTTTCATTTTTTGCATAAAAGGCTGATGACGAAGTAACTTTGTCACTAGGCATTATTCATTTTTTTGTGGAAAGGCTAATGACGAAGTAACTTTGTCACTAGAGATTTTTCATTTTTAGAAAAAAAAAATCGTAATTGAATATAGCCTATACTAAAGTAACAATAAAAAAAGATGAGTGCTAATAGATATACTACTAATCCATTGACCGGCAGAACAATTCGTGTTGGTGGTTCAACTTTCAATCAGCTAGTTTTAGAAGGATATGATTATCTTGATAGTGGATTGGTTCGAAGAGCAACTGCACCTCCACTTCCTTCTGTAAGGGAAAGCTATCTCAATGTAAGTATTGGACGTATGGTTCAATTTGGAACTAGAACGTATTATTATTTAATTCAAAGGGCTATGTATGAAATAATAGAAGATTACTATCTTGTTCCTCCAAGATATGCAGAAATCGCGCAGTCTAATCCATCTTTATTGTATTTGCAAGATACTCAAGTTAGACTTGATTACTTGGAAACTGCACGTAATATAACTGTTCATCGTGCTGAATGGGAACGACTTAATCCAAGTTATAGGCAAGTGGTTGAAGAATCACGCCAATTTACTAGACAAAGAAGAAGAGAAGCACAACGAGAGGAACAATCAAGAAGGCTTGCCAAACTTAATATTGCCTTATGCAGGGAGTGTCAAATGCCTGTAAACCTTAACGAATTACCTGAGAGCGGTTTATGTGAAGACTGTAGTAAAGAATAAATATAAAAACAGGCAATTAAATAATTTCATTTTTTATGTAGATAATTCTGAAAAAAATGGTTGAGCAAATTAGAAAATACTGCCCAATTTGTGGACTTATATTAACCAAGCCAAGAAGAGGCCTATCTACTATCGAATTCTGACGTACAATACAAAGATGTGCCGATATAGACAGCTTACATGAAAATATATATAAGCTAATCAAAATATATAGATCAGTCTCTCTAGATGATGAACTTACTTTTACCTTTACTCGAGACTATGAGGAACAGTTAAATAGTATTGAACCAGATGTTGAATCGATCAAGATTTGGCTACTCAAACGAATTAATGAGCTAGATAGGGATGTAGGAGAAAAAGCTTTATATCGATTTTTATTTGATTTCTATGCAGTAGATGGGATAAATGAGCCCTTTGCCGTATTTTATGATATGTATTGTACTGTAATAGATAATCCATTAAGCAAAAACTGTGTTTCTCGTGCATTGAGGGCCTTTGGCCTAGTAACAAAAATGTCAAGAATGGTAGTAGATGGCAAGGAAAAAAGCACTATAACTATAAATGCGACTAGAGAAGAGTTACTTGAGCTTTTTAAAAAGAATGGAATAGACTGTTAATTCCCACTTGTAGGGTAGGCTTTTTCATTAAGCCATCATTGAATAGTTTTAGAAGTGCTTCAATACCTTCTATTATTTTTTCACCACTTAGAGGACGCTCATTCAAAAGTTCTCTATATCGATCAAAAGGTGTTACTGATACTGGGGAATTATTTCTAGTAACACATACATTCTTAACTTGGGACAGGAATTTCTTATACTCATCTCCAAGAGTACGATCATTTATTCCATAAGCTTCTCTAAAAACATATTTAGCCCAAATTTCTGAATTTTTTACCTTCGATAAGGCGTCTGGTATTAAGTAAAGTTTACGTTCCTTAGGAGAAGGAAAGTTTCGGGCAAATTCCTTTAACAAATTATTCTTTTTAGCTTCAGCTATTGCCTTCTGTCCATAAGAAGTAAATCGACTAGAATCATTCTTGGATGATCTTAGATCGATCTTAGATGAATCTGTGATGATTCTAGAATCGTTCTTGGATGATCTTAGATCGATCTTAGATGAATCTGTGATGATTCTAGAATCGTTCTTGGATGATCTTAGATCGATCTTAGATGAACACGTGATCATTTTAGAAGCGTTATTCAAGGACGATTCCATAAAAGTTCTAAGACTAGTATCCCACTGAACTCTGATTGCTAAAGGGTCAGTTTTAGGGCGTCTTAAGTCAAATACTATGAATTCCCTACCTAAGGTTAGTTCATCAATGATTGGGGCAATAGAATCTGACTCATTAGTATATTGGCTAATGATGCGCTTTGTATCACTTAAACTACCATGCCCACCATGTAGAGAAATATAATTCACATTTTCTCGAATTGCTTTTGGGATGGCAAAGAATCTTTGGGCTACATAAATAGCCGAAATATTTCTATGTCGTCCATGGGTAAAGTATCCAGTTATTTTTTCTTGGATGTTTTTAGGGGCATCCATTACATCCTCAAATATAGCTACAGTAGCAATTTTGGGGTCAAAGTCTTCTACATCTGGCATTTGGTGATATGAGATCGCTCTAAAAGTAACGTTTTCATCATCATCAAAGAAATCCTTTACCATTTACCATTTAGGTTCGTCTAAATACCTACAAATAAGGACTATTTCATCACAAAGAATATATCGATTTCCATCCTTTTTGGCTTTTGCATCTCCCATTAGTAAATTAATAAGCATAGTAGTCTTTCCAGAATCTGAGCTACCGGCTACAGCAAGACGAAAATTCCATACTGGAGCATATTCATTTCCTTGCCTAGTATCACCGGTATACTCATCCAAATTGTACACATATAAGTCCATTTTAAGCAATTAGTAGTATATAGTGTATAGTATATTCAAAATGGCATATGTTCCCACTGATCCTACAGGCGTTCCTCCAGCACATTTAGTAGCAATGGATATTAATCAGCTAATTAATGCGCTTAAGAATGGCGCAGATGCCCTGCTGGTAAATGGTCGAATGACTGTTACACCAAATCTTATAAATATTAATCATGAGATTAAGCATATTATTGGATTGATTATAGATCATGGTATACAGGTTGAAGAAAGAGCAAGACAAACTAGGGAAGAGCTTGATACTTCGACTGGTTTATTAAGATTTTTGCAAGAAGTGACCAATGCTAGAGAACGTGAGATTCATGGTATTAGACAGCGTCTTATTGCATGTCAAAATGAAAGGAACAGATTGCAAAATGAGAGAAATCATCTGGTAAATGCAAATCGTGATCAAGCTAATCAATTACAGGTTCAGCAAGTACAGCAAAGAAGAATTAGGGATAATTTGCAACAAAGAAATGATAGATTAACACATCAACTTGCAATAAAACGACTTACATCTAGAAACTTGGGACGAATTCGTGATAGAATGCAAGCACAATTGGCTGTACTTAGAATTCAAGCGCAGTGATTTCGAATTAGACAAGCAAATCCCATAGTCAACAATCCTCCTCCAGATAATCCCCCAGTAGTATGGCTACCGTTGCAATAGGAATGCCAGTTTTTGCTGGAAATGATGATGATGATCTTGAGAGATTTTTTGAGTTATATAAGGGCTATATTCATAGTATTGGAATTGATCCATCGGCTGTTGCTAGTAATCCAGCAGGTTGGGAGAAAGCTATGGGTATACTTCGTGCTTGCTTAACTGGTCTGGCCTCCAGATGGTATGATGCTAATATCCTAGGAAAGAGAGTTAGACTTAGAAATATTCTTCTTCGTCTTGCACATGGTGATGAGCCAGCATTTAAGGCTTTGGCTGGTAATGCTGGTAATTGTCCAGTAAATACATGGGTTAACCCTTCTGGTGCAAGGGCTCATATGATTGATGGTGCTGGTAATGGTATTGCTAATCCAGTTACTAATGTCTGGCCCGATTATGCTATAGAAGGAAATAGAGATATTTGGTTAAATCGTGCTAGTATGGAATTTACTAATGACCCTCTTAACCACAATGCTCTTGGTGGTGGTGCTGGAGCTGGTGTTGCAATTGCTAGTGGAGCAGGTGTCAGTCATCCGTATGTAATTCCAGCCCGTCCCTGTCATGTTTTTATTAAAATGCGCAATGAATTTCCTACACAACAGAATGCTAGGCGCCAGTTAAGATTTGGTAACCTTTTTCAGGAAAACATGCCTGTTCGAGATTTCTATGATAAAGTTAGAAGAAGTGCTGAGCTATTAGGTTATGGCAATGATGTTTTAGTTAATCAGTTTCTAAGAGGTCTGAATGATGATTGTGCTATTGAGGCTGAAAGGATTGGTGCTGAACGAGATATAGAGGAATTAGTAGGTCTTCTTGAACGAGTTGAAAAAAGAAAGTCTGAATTACGTCTTGGTAAAGAAAGACGAGAAAATATACAGTATCAGAGGGATAGACAAATTATTCCAGAGCAATTGCCACCAGTTAGTCAGGAGCCAGTTATATTAAAACCAGTACAAAATCATGCAGTTACCCAAGGAGAGATGAGTCGATTATTGCAACAACAGGCTGAAGGGTTTCAATCCCAAATTCGTCAATTACAGGAAAGTCTTAAGGCTCGAGATGTAAAGCCTGTTTATAGACCTAAGCCTAAGCCTACGCCTCGATATCATGATGATTGGGGATTTTATGAACAGGATCCATACCCTGATGAAGGTCCTAATCCATTTGATGAAGATAGGGATCCTGTTGATTTACAACAGCTATTCGATACTGTACCAAATAGACCTGCTCCTAGAAATACATTAGCACAAAGATTAGCTGGTAAGATTGCTAGAAAGATAGCAAAGGCTAGAGAAAGACGTGAAGATGATGAGTTAAATAGGGCAATGCGTGACCATTCTTTGAATGATCATGATGATCCTATGGATACTTCCAATGCTGTTCGAGGTGTACCTATAGAATTAGTTCAAGGTGAGAATGGAGAGATTATGCTTGTCCAAAAAAAAAGATAGTTTCAAATAAAGGTAAACCATCACCACCAGCAATTAAATCAGCACCATCTAAATCGACATCTAAATCCACTAAAATGGTAAAAATCCCTGCTATTAAGCCATCAACGAATTTTACTAAAACGGAGCTCTTAAATCTTCTAAAACTTGCTGATATCAGAAAGATTATTCAGGAGATCGTCTATAAAATATTAGAAAATTATGATAGCGCCCCTCAAGAACAACCAGCAGTACAGGAGGAATATTATGGCCCAACGGCTATGGATATTGATGTCGCTCGATTGGAAAATACTAAAGATCTTTTAGCTATAAATGGAAATGTAAATGGGGTGAATATTCAGTGTCTAGCGGATTCCTGTGCTAATGTTTCCTTTATCCAAGAAGAAGCATGTCACGAACTAAAACTAAAAGTTGATAAATCTATAAAGCATAATATTACTGGTGCATCAGAGGATGGTGAGACATTTGGTATAGTAAAAAATGTATCGATAAACCTTTCACCACCACAGAGTGGTAGTTGTATCATTAAAGAAGATCTTGTAGTCCTGAAAGGATATAAGCATAGAGAGATTGGTTTGAGCCGAGCATGCCTTAGAAGGTATAATTATGATATTCATGAATCTCGAAAGCATATCGCTCTTACCTGCAATGATAAAGACTATTTTATTCCTATAATTCCAGATGCAAATAGGACATAAAAAAATATAAAATTAGATCCATTTAATAAGGGTAGTCTGGATCTTCATCAGAATCGCTTGGATCATCACTTAGATCTTCATCAGATTCATCAGATTCATTCGGCATCAATTGCCAATTTGCAGGATCATCTGGATCTTCATCTTCTCAGTAATCTGATTGCCAAAGTGGTTCTTCTAGTTCACCATGGAATACTGGGATTTCATAAGGGTCTAATCCATCAGCTAACATTCTAATATTATAAAGTATACGATCTTTTTCTTCTTCCTTATATGCAAATCCACCTTGTAACATAATTTTTTCTATCTCTACCTGATACGCAAAGGCTTTTTCTTTTTTATTAGCCAAATCCATAATTTTTTTGTATAGTTTATCTGTAAGAGCTTTATTTATACCTAAATATTTTTCAATAGTACAATCTACTTCTTTATCAAAAATCTTATAATCTTCTACAGCTTTCCAGTAGTCCTCTTCGGCAAGCTGATCAAGATGATATATGATGACACGAGCAATTTCATATATCTGAAATATATCGGTTCTCTTGAAAGTAGCATTAACATTGTGGCCAGTTTCCTTGATTGGAGTATTTAGCCAGTTTTCTACCCACTCTGGGGATTTATCTAAGATTGTAGCAATGTCAGTATACATTTTTTAGTATATAATGGATATGTTTAATTTCGAATATTTATTATATGATTTACTTTATTATACCCTTATCTTTAATTACGAATTTTTTCAGATACGGTTCTGCATGGATAGGTCCTGTAATATCGCCACTTCTTAGGCATAGCCCAATATCGATAACTAATATGAGGATGGTATGGGGGGTATATATAGGGGATCATACTAGGTATTGAGGTATTTTTCTCATATCGTATTGGGCTTGGTGAGGCGTTTGGATCTGTTCTTGTGGACGGAACAGATGGAACAGATGGAACAGATCAGGTACCCGAATTTTAAAAGTTTTTTCTGGGAAAGGTGATCTGATTTTTTTTTTATTTTATCTGTTCCATCTGTTCCATATCCTTATTTCTTCTTTATTCTTTGTTTTTACTTTGTTCTTAGTATATTTGTATAGAACAGATGTATGGAACAGATCGGAACAGATGGGGGTATGGTATTTATCCATGGTATTATTAGAAATGCGCCGTAAGGCGCTGGAGCCTAACTGGAAGGGGATCTGGTAGGGTTTACCCACAGAGGGGGGGATGTATAGGGGGCTTTAGCCACCGCTAGGCTTAGCTCAGCACCGATGACACCGCCTACATATTTACTTGATGGACTACATGGCAGGTTAGGAGTATCTAGATGTGCATATACTAGAAAAGAACTACAGGTTATTCCAGCTAACAAAAAACCCCCACCTGATTCGGTCATAAGAGGACGGCCAGAAAGATATGTACCTGAAAGGATTATTAAGCATCGTACTAGAAAGGGTCAACTCCAATACTTAGTCAAATGGGAGCGCTATCCAGAAGATGAATCTACATGGGAGCTAGCTAATAGATTACAAGAAGACGTCCCCAATCTAGTACGTATCTATAATGATACAAAATAGATTATATTTTTTTTTAAATACCCCCAAAAAATTATAATTAAACATAGTCGATATATAGGTATCCAAAAAAAAAATAAATTGATATCCATTATATACTAAAAGATGTACACGAACATTGCTAAATTCTTAGATGTATCCCCAGAGTGGGTAGAAAATTGGCTAAATATTCCAATCAAGGAAACTGGCCACACTGTAAATACTTCAATCGAGAGAACAGATATATTTCAGATACATGAAATTGCTCGTGTCATCATGTATCAACTTAACCAGCTTGCCAAAGAAGACTACTGGAAAGCTGTAATGGATTATAAGAATAGTGATGAAGAATTAGAACATGCTTTTAAAAAATATGTAGGTACGAATAAAGCTCTTAAAGATTCTCTATATAAAAAATTTATGGATTTGGCCGATAAAAAAAGAGAAGTCTTTGCGTATCAGGTAGAGATAGAAAAAATTATGTTACAAGGTGGATTTGCATATAAAAATACAGAAAAGGATCATATATTTTATAATATCAGAATGTTAGCTGATGGGTTGGATCCTTATGAAATCCCAACATTCGGTGATCCAGAAGATCCAGTTTGGTATTCAGATTACTGGGGAAATGAAGATCCAGACGATCCTGCAAACTGGCAAGAGTACTCAGAGGATCCAAGTGATTCTAATGAACCAAATGAATCTTATCTAGAATATGTTGAATAAATCGATTGGAATTTTATATATATTTTTTTATGTTCGATTTGCATCTGGAATTATAGGAATAAAATAGTCTTTATCATTGCAGGTAAGGGCAATATGACTTCGAGATTCATGAACATCATAATTATACCTTTTAAGGCACGCTCAGCTTAAACCGATTTCTCTATGCTTATACCCTTTTAGGACTACAAGATCTTCTTTAATGATACAACTACCACTCTGTGGTGGTGAAAGGTTTATCGATACATTTTTTACTATACCAAGTGTCTCACCATCCTCTGATGCACCAGTAATACTATGCTTTATAGATTTATCAACTTTTAGTTTTAGTTCGTGACATGCTTCTTCTTGGATAAAGGAAACATTAGCACAGGAATCCGCTAGACACTGAATATCCACCACATTTACATTTCCATTTATAGCTAAAAGATCTTTAGTATTTTCCAATCGAGCGACATCAATATCCATAGCCATTGGACCCAAATACTCTTCCTGTACTGCTGGTTGTTCTTGAGGGGCGCTATCATAATTTTCTAATATTTTATAGACGATCTCCTGAATAATCTTTCTGATATCAGCAAGTTTTAGAAGATTTAAGAGCTCCGTTTTAGTAAAGTTTGTTTGTGGCTTAATAGCAGGAAGTTTTACCATCTTAGTCGAATTAGATGCTGATTTAGGTGTCGATTTAGATGCTGATGGTGATTTAGTTGCTGGTAGTTTACCTTTATTTGAAACTATCTTTTTTTTTGGACGAGCATAATTTCTCCATTCTCACCTTGAACTAATTCTATAGGTACACCTCGAATAGCATTGGAAGTATCCATAGGATCATCATGATCATCCAAGGAAAGTTCACGCATTGCCCTATTTAACTCTGCATCTTCACGTCTTTCTCTAGCTTTTGCGATTCTTTTAGCAATCTTACTAGCTAATCTTTGTGCTAATGTATTTCTAGGAGCAGGTCCACCTGGTACAGCATCAAACAACTGTTGTAAATGCCTATTATCAACCTCATCTTTATCAGGCAGATTAAAAGCTTCATCAGGAATATCATCCCAATCATCATGATATCGAGGCGTAGGCTTAGGTTTAGGTCTATAAACAGACTTTACATCTCGAGCCTTAAGACTTTCCTGTAACTGACGAATTTGGGATTGAAACCCTTCAGCCTGTTGTTGCAATAATCGACTCATCTCTCCTTGGGTAACTGCATGATGTTGGACTGGTTTTAATATAACTGGCTCCTGACTAACTGGTGGCAATTACTCTGGAATAATTTGTTTATCCCTCTGATACTGTATATTTTCTCGTCTTTCTCTACCAAGACGTAATTCAGACTTTCTTTTTTCAACTCGTTCAAGAAGACCTACTAATTCCTCTATATCTCGTTCAGCACCAATCCTTTCAGCCTCAATAGCACAATCATCATTTAGACCTCTTAGAAACTGATCATTACCATAACCTAATAGTTCAGCACTTCTTCTAACTTTATCATAGAAATCTCTAATAGGCATATTTTCCTGAAAAAGGTTACTAAACCTTAACTGACGTCTGGCATTCTGCTGTGTAGGAAATTCATTACGCATTTTAATTAGAACATGACAGGGACGGGCTGGAATTACATACGGATGACTGACACCTGCTCTACCAGCAATTGCAACACCAGCTCCAGCTGCACCACCAACAACATTGTGATTAAGAGGATCATTAGAAAATTCCATACCAGCACGATTTAGCCAAATATCTCTATTCCCTTCTATGGCATAATCAGGCCAGACATTAGTAACTAGAACATTAGCACCTGCACCACCAGGTGCCATAATATTTCTTGCACCAGAAGGGTTAACCCATGTATTTACTGGACAATTAGCAGCATTATTACCAGCCAAAGCCTTAAATGCCCCCTCATCACCATGTGCAAGACGAAGAAGAATATTTCTAAGTCTAACTCTCTTTCCTAAAATATTACTATCATACCATCTGGTGGCCAGACCAGTTAAGTAAGCACGAAGTATACCCATAGCTTTCTCCCAACCTGCTGGAGGACCACCTGCAACATCCGATGGATCAATTCCAATACTATGAATATAGCCCTTATATAACTCAAAAAATCTCTCAAGATCATCATCATCATTTCCAGCAAAAACTGGCATTCCTATTGCAATGGTAGCCATATTACTTGTGGATTATCCGGATGAGGATTGTTGACTATGGGATTTGCTTGTCTAATTCGAAACCACTGTGTTTGAATTCTAAGAGCAGCCAATTGTACTTGCATTCTATCACGAATTCGTCCCAAGTTTCTAGATGTAAGTCGTTCTATTGCAAGTTGGTGTGTTAATCTATTATTTCTTTGTTGCAAAGTATCCCTAATTCTTCTTTGCCGTACTTGCTGATCTTGTAATTGATTAGCTTGATCACGATTTGCATTTACCAGATGATTTCTCTCATTTTGCAATCCGTTTCTCTTATTTTGACATGCAATAAGACGTTGTCTAATACCATGAATCTTGCGTTCTCTAGCATTAGTCACTTCTTGCAAAAATCTTAATAAACCAGTCGAAGTATCAAGCTCTTCCCTAGTTTGTCTTGCTCTTTCTTCAACCTGTATACCATGATCTATAATCAATCCAATAATATGCTTAATCTCATGATTAATATTTATAAGATTTGGTGTAACAGTCATTTGACCATTTACCAGCAGGGCATCTGCGCCATTCTTAAGTGCATTAATTAGCTGATTAATATCCATTGCTACTAAATGTGCTGGAGGAACGCCTGTAGGATCAGTGGGAACATATGCCATTTTGAATATACTATACACTATATACTACTAATTGCTTAAAATGAACTTATATGTGTACAATTTGAATGAGTATACCGGTGATACTAGGCAAGGAAATGAATATGCTCTAGTATGGAATTTTCGTCTTGCTGTAGCTGGTAGCTCAGATTCTGGAAAGACTACTATGCTTCTTAATTTACTAATGGGAGATGCAAAAGCTAAAGAGAATGGAAATCGATATATTCTTTGTGATGAAATAGTCCTTATTTGTAGGTATTTAGACGAACCTAAATGGCAAATAGTAAAGGATTTCTTTGATGATAATGAAGACGTTACTTTTAGAGCAATTTCATATCACCAAATGCCAGATGTAGAAGACTTTGACCCCAAAATTGCTACTGTAGTTATATTTGAGGATTTAATGGATGCTCCTAAAAACATCCAAGAAAAAATAACTGGATACTTTACCCATGGACGACATAGAAATATTTCGGCTATTTATGTAGCCCAAAGATTCTTTGCTATCCCAAAAGCAATTCGAGAAAATGTGAATTATATTTCTCTACATGGTGGGCATAGTAGTTTAAGTGATACAAAGCGTATCATTAGACAATATACTAATGAATCAGATTCTCTTGCCCCAATCATTGATGAACTAACCTTAGGTAGGGAATTCATAGTATTTGACTTTAGACGCCCTAAAACTGACCCTTTAGCAATCAGAGTTCGATGGGATACTAGTCTTAGAACTTTTATGGAATCGTCCTTGAATAACGCTTCTAAAATGATCACGTGTTTATCTAAGATTGATCTAAGATCATCCAAGAATGATTCTAGAATCATCACAGATTCATCTAAGATCGATCTAAGATCATCCAAGAACGATTTTAGAATCATCACAGATTCATCTAAGATCGATCTAAGATGTCGATTTACTTCTTATGGGCAGAAGGCAATAGCTGAAGCTAAAAAGAATAATTTGTTAAAGGAATTTGCCCGAAACTTTCCTTCTCCTAAGGAACGTAAACTTTACTTAATACCAGACGCCTTATCGAAGGCAAAAAATTCAGATATTTGGGCTAAATATGTTTTTAGAGAAGCTTATGGAATAAATGATCGTACTCTTGGAGATGAGTATAAGAAATTCCTGTCCCAAGTTAAGAATGTATGTGTTACTAGAAATAATTCCCCAGTATCAGTAACACCTTTTGATCGATATAGAGAACTTTTGAATGAGCGTTCTCTAAGTGACGAAAAAATAATAGAAGGTATTGAAGCACTTCTAAAACTATTCAATGATGGCTTAATGAAAAAGCCTACTCTACAAGTGGGAATTAATAGTCTATTCCATTCTTTCTAAAAAGCTCAAGTAACTCTTCTCTAGTCGCATTTATAGTTATAGTACTTTTTTCCTTACCATCTATTACCATTCTTGACATTTTTGTTACTATGCCAAAGGCCTTCAATGCACGAGAAACAAAGTTTTTGCTTAAGGGATTATCTATTACAATACAATACATACCATAAAATACGGCAAAGGGTTCATTTATTCCTTCTACTACATATAAATCAAATAAAAATCGATATAAAGCTTTTTCTTCTACATCCCTATCTAGCTCATTAATTCGTTTGAGTAGCCAAATCTTGATCGATTCAACATCTGGTTCAATACTATTTAACTGTTCCTCATAGTCTCGAGTAAAGGTAAAAGTAAGTTCATCATCTAGAGAGACCGATCTATATATTTTGATTAGCTTATATATATTTTCATGTAAGCTGTCTATATCAGTACATCTTTGTACAGTTCGTCTGAATTCGATAGTAGATAGGCCTCTTTTTGGCTTGGCCAATACAAGTCCACAAACTGGACAATATTTTCTAATTTGCTCAACCATTTTTTTCAGAATTATCTACATAAAAAATAAAATTATTTAATTACCTGTTTTTATATTCATTCTTTACTACAGTCTTCACAAAGACCGCTCTCAGGTAATTCGTTAAAATTTACAGGCATTTGGCACTCCCTGCATAAGGCAATATTAAGTTCGATAGGCCTTCTTGATTGTTCCTCTTGTTGTGCTTCTCTTCTTCTTTGTCTAGTAAATTGGCGTGCTTCTTCAACCCCTTACCTATAACTTGGATTAAGTCATTCCCATTCAGCATGATGAACAGTTATATTACGTGCAGTTTCAAGGTATCCCAGTCTTACCTGAGTATCTTGAATATACAATAAAGATGGATTAGACTGTGCGATTTCTGCATATCTTGGAGGAACAAGATAGTAATCTTCTATTATTTCATAGTCACCCATTATAATATGTTCTAGTTCCAAATTGAACCATACGTCCAGTACTTACATTGAGATAGCTTCCCCTTACAGAAGGAAGTGGAGGTGCAGTTGCTCTTCGAACCAATCCACTATCAAGATAATCATATCCTTCTAAAACTAGCTGATTGAAAGTCGAACTACCAATACGAATTGTTCTGCCGGTCAATGGATTAGTAGTATATCTATTAGCACTCATCTTTTTTTATTGTTACTTTAGTATAGGCTATATTCAATTACGATTTTTTTCTAAAAATGAAAAATCTCTAGTGACAAAGTTACTTCGTCATCAGCCTTTGCACAAAATTTTTAATAATGCCTAGTGACAAAGTTACTTTATCATCAGCCTTTTATGCAAAAAATGAATAATGCCTAGTGACAAAGTTACTTCGTCATCAGTTTTTGCACAAAATTTTTAATAATAAATTTATAGCTTATTACCAAGAAGTTCATCTAAGACGTCCTCAGCTTCATCTTCAGTAAGTTTACGTCTAGGTGGTGCTTCTTTAGTTTCTTTAGGAATATGTTTATATAAATCATAGACCTTTATAATTCTAAAAGCAAGATCTGGATTATTTTGATACTTTGCTCGAATCTTTGCAGTCTTCTCATAATACGATTCTTCATTTGGCAATAATTTCTTAGCTGTATAACGAATATAGCCTTCTGGATTGTTGGCAGATTCTATTTTCTTAATATAGTTTACGTGATTCTTTATAAGATAGCTTTCTTTACCATATCCATCTTGTAAACCTGCCAATATGACACCTTTTAAAGCTTTTATAATTTCGGCCAGATACATTTCTAGCTTGATAAAACTAGGATACTTGTTTGTGAATGGGAATGAGTCGTCGTGTTCCATCTTTGTACTTCTACATCTAAGGAAAAAAATATTTAATTATACGGTCCATACCACTTGGTTGGCATTTTTTACATGACACTCTCCTTCTTTTTCGAATTTTAGAGCTTTTAGAGTCTTAAATGCATCTTTAGCACAGGCTATAAGAGGAAAAGAGTTAACGTCTTCTTCTAGAATGAACCCATCAGTATGAATACGTCTGACTTTATCCACATAGGGTTGTACCATTTCAGAAATAAACTTTCGACCATGTGCTAGAAGGAATAGAGCAATTCTAGGGTATTCACCTTTAAAGGGATTACCTGGATTCGTAAATTGGAATCTCCACTGCTCTTCTCCTATTGGTACAATCGAGTCTAATACCTCACCATCTGGAAAGTCAAAAGATTTACTCGATGTTGTAAGAGTCTTGTATGTTTTCTTTCTTTGGCAAAGTGCACCCCATAGTGTATTAAGAATTCTTTTAGCTACTTGGCTAGCTATACCACCCTGATTCTTAATTTTTAAGAGAAAATCTACATACTCTCCAAAGATTACACTGCCTCGAATTCGAGTTTCTTTTTCATAAATAAGAGCATTAAAGACTCCATCCTGAATTAATGTAACTTGGAGACCAAAAGCTCTGGTACGTGTAAGATCAATATGAGTATATACATTATGATAATTATATCGAAATAGTGGGGTATCCTTTTTTTCAATACTTGCACAAAATATTCCAAAATGGCTATATCCTCGATGGTTAGTAAAGTCTTTTAAAATCTGAAACTTACCTTTACCGATAGGAAAGTTTAAAGCTGATTGCTGAATACTAGGATAAAGACTTGTATCATCATAACTCCTTCCATATCCTTCCCAGTTATTTTGTGCCCAGATAATCCCTCCTATCATTACTTTACTTATCCATTGCGTTTCAAGTGCGTCAAGGGGTTCATTAGCAGAAATACCTACACTTAATTTTTCGAATAGCCAAAGAGCCGTTTTCTTTATGTTCCAATCAAGTAATGATATATCAATTGGGATGCCTAGCTTTTTCGTCTCCTGTAAAAAGGCATCTCGTTCAGCATTAATTCTGATATATGTCTTTTCCAATGATTCTTGACGTTTAGCTTGAACGAAGGAGTAGTTTTTGCTAAACTTAAGTTTTTGAAATTGCTGGACGGTAATAGATTTAATTGCCTTTCCATTATATATGTGAACTATATCATTTACTTCATTCTCCTGATAAGTTATAGGCTTCTTTGGCGTTTTACATTCAAAGCTGGGATGTTTTTTATCTGAATTAAGAGCGAGGGAATAATGTCCATTAGTGAGAGTAAGGGTTATTCTTCTTTGTGCTGGACTCTTAGAGATATAGGTATGATCACCTACTACATTGATAGCAATACTTCGAGCTAATCGTTCTATTTTTTCAATACAGACAATTGGAATAGGATCATCTCGTGCCAGTTTCAAGATATTCTTTAAAGACTCAGGCTTTTCAATACTTTGAGGCATATTCGAATAAGAGCCATAAGCCATTTTTAAGCACTGATAAAGACAATCATTTGTATCGCCACATCCACCTGATACTGCCGGTGAATCCCTCATATAAATGATAAAGTTATCAAATCGCTCTGGATCACCCATATTATGACCGTCAGGTGGCAATTGACTCGCATCATAGTGATCAAGTAGAGAGAAAAGGTTTGCGTCTTCTCCATTTGTAGTCCATTGACCAGGCTTCCAGTTCTCATAAGGAAGTAGGATTTAAAACTATTTGCCTGGATATCGGACTTTAAGTTTTTGATCGAGGTTTGCAATACCTCCTCTAGAGAATGAACGGCCACTATACTTAACTTCTATGATGTCTGGCTTATTTGGTAAATGACGAACTAGTCTTGATAACATTTCTTTGTAATATATAGTATTTATTTAATTGCTAATTTTTCATTATTAGGTTTGAAAAAAAAAAATAAAATAACTAACCCTTATATTTGATCAATTTCATCATATAAGCCATCCTCATCATAATCAGATTCGCATTCCTCACCATTGGCCTTTATACATTCACGTTCATTTATTGTGCTATGGCATTCTATTATCTGTGGTTGTAATTTTGCAACTTTATAGCCAGAAGGAGGTTCTACAAATATAGTTTCCTTATTCTCAATGTATTTTCTTAGATAGTTAGCAAGTTCACAGTATGATATTTGCCTATCCACCTCATCATTATATTTGATCCATTCTTTTAGCTTATCTATGGCATCACCAAATTGGACGAGATACAGATTATCTCTTCTTACAACTTTATCAAATTCCTCCAATTCGGTTAAGAGTAATTCCCAGTCATATTGAGCTTCTTCATCCATATATTTAGCCCAGCATTCTAGGGATACAGAATATAGCTCATTTATCATATCATCACGAGAATTCTTGTACCAGGGCTTTATGTGGTCATATTTATGTCTATCTATCCATTCCCAATATTTGGCGGTATTCATTTTAGGCATAGGATCAGGATTAGCTTTCTGAACTGACTTTGGGTCTCGCTTTAGTGGCAGTTCAGTAGAAGGACCAGGTGTTCCATATGGTTCTGGCTCTATCTCTGATTCTTGCTCTACTTCTGATTCTTGCTCTAACTTAGCCGAAGATGGTATAAGAGTATTTAGTTCTGTTATGAAGTTATCTATTAGGTTTTCAACAGATTCTGAAGCAACAGGTTGGTCTTCTGTCTCCTCTTGTTCCGACTGAGTATCCATTACTTCCTCCTGCTCACAAATAGAATTAGGAAGTCTTTCAGGTGGAATCTCTATAAGAACTTCAGATTCTTTATAACCTTCAGGTACTTCAATATTTTCAGCTTCGTCTATCATATTCTTTTTCATGAATGTGGTATAAAGATCAGCATATGGAGCTGAATACCATTGAAGTCTTTTACTAGCTTTTCGATCTCCAACTCTCTTTTGTTTAGCTTTTATTCCAAGCTCTCCTATTGCACGAGTAAATTCCTGTACAGTGGGAAGCTTTTTATTAGAATTGGCATATGTAGCAAACCAAGCTTTAAAATCATGATATAATACAGATGAGGATTCATCTAGATCTCTATACTGGATTATATATTTTTCTTTAATGAATTCGTGAACTTTATTGATATCTCTATTTATCATCATTAGTTTAGTTTTTGTCATAGGGATCTTACGTTCACCAAAATCTGGGTTAAGCTTTACATATTCTAATGCATAGGAATAAAAGGCTTTACCAACTTCTGGATCTTTTATGGCCAAATCTAATGGAGCATAATAGTGGTCCATACCAATACCATTATATGAAATATCTTCTGTCATTTCTATCTAGCCGAATAGTTTTGCTATTATTACTGTTAATGATTAGATTCATAATATTGGTAACAGGATAAGGTGTTCTATATTTTTCTTCTATCATTAGAGTGTCACTATCTATGAAGTCTTTAAGGCGATTTGCAAAAGTAATCCAATCTGTGGATTTGGAATTAGACATTTCTTCTAAAATTAATAAGCACTTACCTTCTAACTCTTTATTAAACTGCCCAGTGATAATTCGTTCATTTGCGGTTTTCATAGTAATTTTTGGGCCAAGAACTCTTTCACGAAGAAACCATGTAAGCATTGTTTTACCTGTTCCTGGACCTGAGTTTAGAAACATTGTTTTTTGCATCTTTTGACCAATAGCAATACGCATGACCAGATTTTAATATAGTAAGCTTGCCTTTTATCTGATGAACAAAGCACTTCTTCTATATGATTGATAATTAGCTTTACCTGATCACGAATTTCTTGGTTAAATTCATGAAATGGAGGTGGATTAGGATGAAGAAAGCCAGCAAATTCATTGATATAGTATCCACCATCTGTATCACGATATATTTTTGGCTGAAATTGGTTCACTTGAGAAATAAAGAATGGGATATTTCTAAAGAACCAAGCCTGAATATTAAATGTATCAACTACCTTTCCTTCATTATCTTTGAATTGTACAGTATCACTTTGGATAAAAGAATCTTCAGCAACTTTTTGAGAATAATGCTTGAAAACTTGATTTTTTGGAAACCACTTATATACACCTATATCACTACGTGCAAAGTAACTTATCAGATACTCTTTAGCAGGTGCAAGCTCTTGAAAAGACTTAGCTGAATATAAGTACTTTCTAAGAGTTTTGCTACTAAATTCTCGAGTAGGTGTGGCTAAGAAGAATTGATCACGAGACGCTTTGTGTGATTGGCTTTGGTTACTCATTGTTAGTTAGATACTTTAGTAGAAGTTTTGTTTAATTTATTTTTTTTTTGATACCTATATATTGACTATGTTTAATTACAATTTTTTTCAGTATATTTGTATGCTATTGGGAGGCATAGGAATTTGGTACGAGTAGGTATATATAGGTAGTTGGTACAAGAAGTGATGTTATATATACCCAATATTTTGGTACAAAGAGCAGGATTTGTTATCGTACCAAATTCTGACCACTTTTTGTACCAGGAAAATAGGGAAATTGGCGTTCTGAAGGCTTTAGAAATGTAAAATTGATACTTTTGGATCAGGTACATTGGTTCGAAGGATTTTTCCAAAAAGTTTTATATATTATAAGCGGTATATATAGGTATATATGTATATAGTGTCTGGAGTTGGATAATATTTTTGGAAATTGTCTTCGTATCATCGTACCAAACCATTATTATGTATGATTTTGCCTTTATTTCGTGATTTTGATGGTTATTTGATATGTTTTCTGGTACGAGGATTGGTACGAAGTTGGTACGAGGAGTATATATAGGAGGTCGTACCAGGGGATATGGTATTTATCCATGGTATTGTTAGAGATGCGCCGTAAGGCGCTGGAGCCTAACTGGAAGGGGATCTGATAGGGTTTTACCCCAGAGGGGGGATGTATAGGGGCTTTAGCCTCCGCTGGGCATAGCCCAATACCGACGACACATGACCTTGCCTTTATATCGAATAATTTGTTATAGCGTTAATAGCGTTTTGTATTATAAAATCACAAAAAAAATGCCAGAACTATTGGTACTAGCGTTTTTTATTCATAAAATTGCAAAAAGTGCCAGAACAAATAGTTCTGGCATTTTTTATATATAAATTTGCAAAAAAAAATGCCAGAACTATTTGGTACTGGCATTTTTTACATATAAATTATAAAAAATTGCCAAACTTGATTTGGCTCATGAGCCAGCTTGAGCTTTTCAAGCCAAGCTCACTGCCAGCTTGAGTTTAGCAAGCCAAGCCTAATACCTGACTCAAGCTTTTTCAAGCTGGCTTGTGAGCCATCAAGCCAATTTAATCATGGCTTGGCTTAGTTTAGTTTGAAAAGCTTGAGCCAGCTTGCAAGCTGGCTCAGCTCATGTAGAGCTTTAGTTGTAAATCTGAATATATTATTAGAATTATGAAGAAGTTAGAGGTGAATATTTCATTTATTAGATTCTTATAATAATTTTATACACAAATTAATAATATTTTATTTATAGACTTCCACTTTACACGATGGATAGGTAAAGGATTGTAACATATTTATAAATAATTATATAATTTAATACACATGCAAATATATTAATATATAATAATTGTGCAATGATTTTAATTAAATTTATATAATATATTGTTTAGAAATGTACATAATATTGAATAATGAAAATAATTTATTTACAAAATATTGCTTAAAAATGTATAAAATATTGAATAATGAAATTATATTATTAAATATGCAAATAATGTGAATTTTGAGGGTACGCAATTAAATTAGGAATTTTAACAAGATTTTGTACATTTACTGCAATTTTTTTGCACATTAAATATTTCGTAATGATCTCTATTTTTGCCAATTTTTGTTATATTCTGATTTAACAGTCAGAAAAACTGATTTTAGCGGCTGATTTTTACCTTTTATGACAATTGGCAAAAATTTTGCTAAGGCATGCTTTGAACATGCTGAATATTTTATAAATTAAAATTAAATGTCAAAATTATTTGAACTTCAAAATTTATTGCTAAATAAAAGGAATTTACAGTATTATACAAATTAATAATTTTACTGAACTGAAATTTTTTAGAAAGTAATTTATTGATCAGCATTTTTATAGTTAAGAAACAAATAGAAACCTTAGATTTTTAAACAGCCTTTTTTTATATTTTTTACAATATGAATTTAATTAATATTATCATCATATCAATTTGGCATTCAAGATAATATTTAAAAAATATCTGTTAACTCTTTATTAGGAATGTAAAAAATTGAAAAATATTTCATACAACAAAAAAGAAAGTTCATCATGCCACCATGGCCCAGATAAACTTTCGAAACTCACCACTGCTACCAGCAACTTATGGTAAATTTCGTATAAGAAAAAAAAAAATTAAACTAATTTTTCTAAAAAAAAAATAACTATTTATAAATCAAAAAATTTACAATTTCTTCCAGAGAACAAAATTCTTCGTTAAATGGCACAACCCCCAGTTCATTTTTACACTCACTACTATTGTGACCAGGTCACCAATATTTTAAACAATAATTGCCCTATTGATATTGCAATTTTAAATTGGAGCAATTTTTTACAAAATGGCCAAAATACTTACAAATTTTACAAGCCTCTTTATATTGATTGAATGGAATAATCTAATTGTTATTTGTAATGGATATCAAGACATCCTTTGAGGAGTACAGAATTCTCAGCGATACTGATGAAGAAAATGTTGACAGCAGGAGGTAGGAATAATTTTTGTCACGTTACTCAAAGTTAATATTGATACATTGTGGAGTTGTTTTAGCTCTCTGTAAGAAATTCCTGTTCTATTACAATTAATAAGTTTGAAATCTTCGATATCACTATCTTTATCTTTATTTTTATTGATACACGTAATCATTATATGCTTGTTAATTGGTATACTAGAAGCTGTTATTTATAATAGAGACGTGAGCAGATATTGTATGTCTAGAGGACAAAAAATGAAACAGAAATAAAATATAAAAACTTTATGCAAGAAAATGAAGTGACGATGATTTATAAAATTACGTGATAATAAAGTGTTATGAAACCAAGGCCCTCTACATATAAATTCATATTTTTTTTCTCATGAGAAAATATAACATACGAGAAAATTTTTTACACCCTGCAATGTTACCTAATATAAACAATATACATGATGGATAAGCCTATTCATAAGCGGTGCATGGTTACCTGCCGATATGCCAGATATAGTAACAATACAGCCACTTTAACATGAAAGAAAAGTTCTAAAAAATAACGTATTTGATCTACAACTGATCTACCAGATTTATTCTTGTTAATTTTTTCTTTAATAATTGTTTTATACTTTATGTAATATTTAATTAATAAACTTGATATCAAAAATTATTACACGATTAGAATTATTAATCACAGAATATGGTGCTTGTATTGTAATGCCGTAATAACACTATTTTAATCATATAAGAAAGACCAATTTGCAATATGACTTTACCGGCTTAAAATAAGATTTTTAGGTATCTGAATTATCCGATTTTTTCATGTGGTTAGAATTAATTACAGAATATGTAATCTTTATCGTTATTCTTGTGCCAAAAAAATGATAATTATAATTTAATCAAATACAAATGCTAAAATTGAAATTTGTCATTCTGATTTTACATATAATTTATTTTATATTATATAAAATTTTTAAAACAAAATTTTTTTATTTAAAGGAATCACAGCCATATATTCTTTTATCTTTCTTGTTTCAATTTTAAAATTACATCTTATAAATTTTTCTAATATGTAATGTATCAGTATAATACTATCTCATCTCATATCATAAAACTTATCTGTCCATAATTCTATATTACATGATTTTATATCATCATCTACTTGACAAAAATATCTTGTCCTGTGATCTTGAACAGGTCTGTACCATTTAACTAACGCTAATGTATGAGTTAATGATCATGAATTTTTTAAATAAATAGTATGTTCAAAATAAAATTGAACTTGACCAGAGTATATATCGATTGATCCATCTTCTTGTACAAATCGAGCTAATATATACGAAGATTTTTCATGGTGAGCTGCCTGAACAGAACTATAGATGTCCATCCCAATTCTTAGTCTACTGTATTGTATAATTTTATAGTTTATAATAATATCATTATTTGGAACTGTTATAGAATAAATAGGAACAAAATTTTCTTCATATAAACTATCATAAAATTCTACTAGTAGGTCCAAGATGTAGTTTGGAAGACAAGTTTTTTTGCATGGTTTCATTAACAACCTGGAAAAATGTTCTGTTCCATAAGCTGATTCATCTTCAATAAGCGAAAGCCTCAGAAAATTTTGATATTCGTCGCTTGTAAAGTCGTCAAGTGCAGCAAGGCTGCCAGCAGATTTTCTAGGTTTTATAATGTCCAAAGTGGTATTTAAAATATTATCATCGCAATTTGTAAGAAAATAGTCAAGGAAGGAATTTTTGATCATGATTTTTATTAATTCAGTTTCAATGTTACGCTTGCTATTTTTATACGATCCTAAATAAATTGGTCAAATTATTATTATAATTTAAGATAATGTGATTTCAAATCAGTAAAATTAAATATATACCAAGAATTCTGTTTATTCCTTTGAAGCTAAAACACTAAAATGAGGATAAAGGTTCATAATCGAAAGCGCATTCACATATGTGAAGATATAAATTAAGGTTTAGGCTTATTTTTTCTTGTTTGTATTTTTTTTTGATTAATTTGTTCATCTCGAGTAACTTTGTAAATGCTTCATCTAATTCACTTTTTTGTAGTGCACAACTTGTTAGAACCTTGCAAACGCACACAAAATAAGCAAGGATTTTTCGATCAATCTCTCCCAAGAAGCTCCATATAATAGGTATTGCAAAAATTAGAATAAACGTTTTCCACATATCTGCTGTAAAATTTGAAAAATCATCACCAGTTGCTATTCTAACAGGACGATAGCCAAGATCACTTGGAAACTTTATCATGTCAACTCGCTCTTGCATTATTTTGAGTTTTTCATCATTTAATATACCTTCACTGATCCAGAGCTTCATTACAATTCATTTTGCTACTCCAAGAAAAAGACAGTGCATGGGATCAACTACACAAAAGCGCACAAGATTAAAATAAGGCAATTGGTATATCTCTGACTAACGAACATGATACTGGGAGATATGGGCTTTCTGCGACTCTTCAGTTGCGCATTTCTTTCATTCATTTGCTTTTTCCCTTATTACATCAATATCTAGGCTCTGATCAGTTTCGGTAATTACCGAACCGTACTGTCCAGTTTTGGTATTGGAGCAATTTCAGTTTTATGATTTATCGAACTGAAACTTTCAGTTTCGGTATCAGTTTTGCAATTTACTGAACTGATTTACCGATAATAAAAATGTTTTTTTTATAAGAAAAACGTTTTTTTATTAAATAATGTAGTTAAAAAAAAATGGTGTGAAACATTTTTTACATAAACGTTTGATATAAAAAATAACATTTCGCAACGTTCACAGGTCGAATGATGGCAAATCAGTCACCAATCAGCTATCAATCGGATATCTTATTGATAACTGATTAATTCAATAAGTATTCAATCAGGTGGCCGATTGATAGCCGATTTCTGCCAAAATCCATCATCAATCAGGCAGGCCGATTGATGGTCAACTGATGGTCGATTGATGGTTGATTGATGGTCGATTGATGGTCAATTAATGGTCAAAATATGGTCAAATGGTCGAATTATGGTCAAATTATGGTCAAATTATGGTCAAATTATGGTCAAATTATGGTCAAATTATGGTTAAATTAAGGAGGTCAAATTATGGTCAAATTATGGTCGAATTATGGTCAAATTAAGGAGGTCAAATTATGGTCAAATTATGGTCAAATTAAGGTCAAATTAAGGTCAATTTATGGTCAAATTATGTGGTCAAATTATGTGGTCAAATTATGTGGTCAAATTATGTGGTCAAATTATGTGGTCAAATTATGGTCAATTATGGTCAATTGATGGTTGAATGACCAATTTTTGTAGAATAATATAATGAATAATAAAATTTATTATAGCACATAATAAAACACATAGTATCTTTATTTATATTAATAACAGATAAGTATTTAAAATAAAAACATTTATTATAATAATATGTTAGTATATGACTAATAAAGTTAGTAATATTTAATAAATAAATAGTAAAGCGTAAATATAAAAAGTTAGTAATAATTATAATAAAATACACAAATACAAAAAGTTAGTATTATGAAGAGTTTGATGATAAAATGTATAAAAAAAAAAGAAAAATACGTGATGATGTTAGTAAAATATAAAAAAAAAAGAATAACATTAGTAATAATAAAATACACAAATACAAAAAGTTAGTATTATGAAGAGTTTGATAAAATTTATAAAAAAAAAAAAAAGAAAAATACGTGATGATGTTAGTAAAATATGAAAAAAAAGAATAACATTAGTAATATTAAAAAAAGGTAAAGTTAATATTATAAAATAAATCATTACCATAAATTTAATGACAAAAATACAATAATTAATATACCTGTAAAATGTAATGAGAGTAAGAAGAAAACAGAAAAGAAAGGGTGTATGATTTTTGAAAAATAAACAGAGTCGCGTTTGGTTATTTATATGCATGTTAAGATCAGGTCACGTGCATAAAGATCAGACCGAATTTTGATTGGTTAATAATAGATAAATTGAAAACCTACTATCGTTAGTTGTAATTTTTCATCTCATATAGTCATATATTATAATTTGCCTTGGACTTTCAGATACCTAATTTTTTTAATAATATTAACTTATTTAAAATAAATTTAATAAAAAGTGTATTGTTTTTTTAAAATGTTATGAAATCTAAAAAAATCCTCTATTAAAAATATTTCATATAAATTCTTAGGAAACCTCAAAAAAAAATCTATTTATCAAAATATCCTATACGAATCTTAGGAAATCTCAAAAAAAAATTTCCTATCAGATATCCCATACGAACTCTTCCCATATGAACTTTTAGAAATCTCTCTCAAAAAAATTTTCTATCAAAAAATCCCATGCGAATCCTTTCCATATGAACCCTAAAAAATTTCACAAAAAAATTTCCTATCAGATATCCCATACGAACTCTTCCAATACGAACTCTTAGAAAATCTCTTAAAAAAAATTTTCTATCAAAGATATCCCATATGAACACCCTACTATATGAACAACTGGAAAATTTTTATTAAAATATCCCATACGAACTCTTCCCACACGGACTCTAAGAAAATCTCTTAAAAAATTTTCTATCAAAGAATCCCATACGAACCCTTTCCATATGAACTCTTAGAAAATTTCTTAAGAAAATTTTCTATCAAAGAATCCCATACGAACCCTTCTATATGAACTCTTAGAAAATCTCTTAAGAAAAATTTTTCTATCAGATATCCCATACGAATTCTTCCAATACGAACTCTTAGAAAATTTCTTAAAAAAAATTTTCTATCAAAGAATCCCATACGAACCCTTTCCATATAAACTCTTAGAAAATCTCTTAAGAAAAATTTTACTATCAGATATCTCATACGAATTCTTAGAAATAAAAAAAAAATCTATTTATCAAAAATATCCTATACGAATCTTAGGAAATCTCAAAAAAAAATTTCCTATCAGATATACCATATGAACACTTTCCATATGAACTTTTAGAAATCTCTCTCAAAAAAATTTTCTATCAAAGAATCCCATGCGAATCCTTTCCATATGAACCCTAAAAAATTTCACAAAAAAATTTTCTATCAGACATCCTATACGAACTCTTCCAATACGAACTCTTAGAAAATCACTTAAAAAAAATTTTCTATCAAAGAATCCCATATGAACCCTTCCATATGAACTCTTAGAAAATCTCTTAAGAAAAATTTTTCTATCAGATATCCCATACGAACTCTTCTCACACGAACTCTTAGAAAATCTCTTAAGAAAATTTTCTATCAAAGAATCCCATACAAACCCTTTCCATATGAACTCTTAGAAAATCTCTTAAGAAAAATTTTTCTATCAGATATCCCATACGAACTCTTTCCATATAAACTCTTAGAAAATTTCTTAAAAAACAACTTTTCTATCAAAGAATCCCATGCGAACTCTTTCCATATGAACCCTTAGAAAATCTCTCAAAAAAAAATTTTCTATCAGATATCCCATACGAACTCTTCCCACACTAGAAAATATTAAAAAAAATTTTCTATCAAAGACATCCCATATGAATCTTTTTCCATATGAACACTTGGAAAATCTTTATCAAAATATCCCATACGAACTGTTTCTTTACAAATTCTTAGAAAATCTATAAAAATAATTTTCTAACAAAGAATCCATACGAACCCTTCCCATACGAACTCTTAGAAAATCTCTCAAAAAAAAACTTTCTATTATTTATCCCATACGAACTGAACTTTTAAAAAATCTCTTAAAAAAAAAATTTTCTATCAGATATCCCATATGAACTCTTCCCATATGAACTTTTAGAAATAAAAAAAAAAATCTATTTATCAAAAATATCCTATACGAATCTTAGAAAATCTCTCAAAAAAAATATTTCCTATCAGATATCCTATACGAACCCTTCCTATACGAACTCAGAAAATTTCGCAAAAAAATTTTCTATCAGATATCCCATACAAACTCTTTCCATACGAACTCTTAGAGAATCTCTTAAAAAAATTTTCTATCAAAAATATCCAACAAACCTTTCCCATATGAACTCTTAGAAAATCTTTTAAAAAAAATTTTTCTATCAGATATCCCCATATGAACTCTTTCTATACGAACTCTTAGAAAATAAAAAAAATTTTTTATCAGATATCCCATATGAACTCTTTCCATACAAACTTTTAGAAATCTCAAAAAATAAAAATATCTCTATTTATCAAAAATATCCTATATGAATCTTAGAAAATCTATCAAAAAAAAATTTCTATCAGAGTTTAGAGTTTTAAAATGGTTTATAAATTAAATATTTTAAAACGACGTTATTGAAAAAATCTAAAAAATCTGCTAATATATAATAAGCCAATTAGCAACCAATCGGTCATCAATCTGATATGGTCGATTGGTAACCTATTGATAACTGGTAAATTCAACCATACACCAATCAGTCATCAATCAGTCATATGACCAGTTGATAACCGATTTGGAATTTATATCTGATTGATGACCTATTGAAAGAATCAGTTATCAATAGGTATCCAATCGGTTACCAATCAGTCACATGACTGATTGATGACCGATTTGACTCCATTCGACCTGTGGTTATTTTTGCGAAACTTGTAAAAAATGTTGCGAAACGTTTTTTACATAAACAATTTAATATGAAAAACAACGTTTCATAACATTATTTTTGCGAAACTTGTAAAAAATGTTGCGAAACATTTTTTATATTGGAAATTTAATATAGAAAACAATGTTTCACAACATTATTTTCCTTTTTATTTAAAAATGTTACGAAACGTTTTTATAAAATGATTTAATATAAAAAAATGTCTCGCAACGTTTTTTTTTGTCACTTTAATAAAAAAACGTTGCAAAACGTTTTTTTATGGATGATTTGATAAGAAAAAATTGTTTCGCACCTTTTTTTTTGCTAAACGTTGCGAAATGTTTTTTTACTAAAAACGTTCGGTAAATCAGTTCAGTTTTCAGTAATTACTGATTAGTTTCAGTAATCATTAATACCGATACTGATTAATTCGGTTCAGTATCAGTTTTTGCAAAAACTGAACTGAACTGAACCGATCGGAGTCCTATCAATATCTCTCTCAACAAACCAGTCATCAATGTCTTCAAACTCCTAAAATTGGGTTGATTGTTTACCAAGTTTGCAGATTTATAGCATTGATAACATGCGATACGAGCTGATATAAATCCACATAATTTTTGGGTAGCAGGAATGTTACTGGCACAACCTATGATCACGCTACAGATAAAATGACCATTGTTGTTTTTGTAGGTTTGTATATGATATCCTTCCCATAACTGATTTAGCTGACTTATAATCAGATATAAGTAATTGTTTATTTCATGTAGCTTTGACTCTTTAGGACCAGGTATAACTGCTAATGTGAGAATGTTGTGGGGTTTGAAGCGTTTGCTTTAAGGTAAATTACATATAATGGCATAAACAACACCAACAAAATATTGTGAATTTATAAATGGCTGGAACCAATCCAAATTTAGTATTAATCTGATATGAGTATCGGCAGATTCTTTTGTAAAAAATGGTTCTTCACTATCATCTGTAAAATTTTTCCAAATATCACCATCATAAATATCGAATAAAGGTTTCAGTTTTGTTTTGTCTTTCTGCTCACTTTTGACATATGATCTCAAAATTTTTGTGACTAAAAAATAGGGTTAGTTGGTGTCTAATATTAATTAACAGAAATGTCATTATCAGACGGTAAATTGGATTATTACCATTATCTCTACTACTATCTATTTTTTTGACTAGAGGATTATTACATTTTTATCAAAATCTTTCCTTGCTATGATTTGGATAGTTTATAAAATTACACATTGGGATTTCTGTCTTGTTTAATATTTCTTTTATGTCATGCAATTTGTGACATTTATTGCATGCAGCGTATTTAATAATATTCGTTGATATTTCCAATATTTTTTTTGGCTATGTATAGAGAGGAAAGAAAAGCTGAAAATTTATTTTCATTGATCATTATAAGAAAAAATCTTATAAATTTAAACAAAGAATCTATTGCAGCATTGGAAAGTTTATATTGTTGTTGATATTGTAATATCCATAAGATAATTCAGACATAATTATCATTGATAATATTGGGAAGTTTTGGTTCACTATCGTCAAAATCTTTTGACGTAAAATTGACTTCTTCCTCATCATCATCATCAAAGTCTTCAGAATCTCCATATTCTTCATCATCTTCAAAG
Source organism: Rhizophagus clarus (assembly GCA_015698045.1). Taxonomy (NCBI): domain Eukaryota; kingdom Fungi; phylum Glomeromycota; class Glomeromycetes; order Glomerales; family Glomeraceae; genus Rhizophagus; species Rhizophagus clarus. The sequence goes on along the minus strand of BLAL01000176.1, from coordinate 752,872 downwards.
CCTCTAGAAACTCCATCTTCGTTATCATTTTCATAACTTTTAAAATCTCTATTTTCATCGTCATAGTCTTTAGAATCTCTATTTTAATCATTATTCATATCTCTTTTGTTATCTGGTATTAAATTTTCAAGAATCAAATTAGATAATTTTACTCTTTTTAACGACTTGTATTTTGCCAATTCATGTATATTGGGTAACAGCTCACATTCCATTGCTTTATTATCAATAGCATCAGATTGCTTTGCATTAGAAAGGATCATTTTGAGCAACGGCTTGTACTCCATTGCATAATTATCATCAATATTTGGCCTAACATTAGAAGGCTCAGCTTCTTGATCGTCACTAAAAATATTATTCGCATATGATTTATTATATTTTAACTTATGTGAAGCTTTCATTCTTGAATCCACCAACTTTCCATTACATTCTTTACAGAAGCAGTGTACTTTAGTTCTTGTTTTTGTGATCAAGTTGGTTATGCTTCTATCAGATTTAACAATAGCTTGAGAGTTGGACATTTTTTTTTTAATTTAGGAAAATTTTTTGATTAGTCTGATTTATAATAAGTTAAATACATTACAACCAATCAAATTATAACAAATTACATGCATATCGGCTAATTGTTAAAATTGGGTATAATGATTTTGATCAACATTACACAATTTTAATTAGTAAAAAAAAAATTTAGCAAACGCATCCTAAAAAAAAAATTTCAGTCACCATAATATATTATTTCAGGCGAAGTAGAGTAATTTTCATGTTCATAAGGTCTTTGCTGCTTAGAGTTTGACATTGAAGTAACAACTAACAAAATCTTTTTATGTGTTAAAAAAATAAGTTTGTATGGCAAATATATAATTAAAAAGATCTATTAATTAACTCGCAATTAAAAGCAAATTAAAAGCAAATTAAAAGCAAATTAAAAGTAGATTAAAAGCGAATTAAAAGTAGATTAAAAGTGGATTAATATTTATTATGCAAAATTGTAACACAGATTTTATTACCATTGAAAAATTTTTCTGAAAATCACAATTGTATAGAATTAAATATTACATTACATTCAGTAATTCAAAAAATTATTATATGTACAAAGCGCACATTATCCATAAAAATCATTAACGCAGCCTATCAATTTTATACATGCTTTATATGCAAGAATAGCACTATTAAGAAAAATGCATAAATTTGCAAAGAATTAAGAGTATGTATGCTGCACGTATCCAATTTACATACATCACTGATTACAAGAAATAAAAGGACAATTTATCATTAATTGATTATGTAGTTATATTTGCGAAATATATTTAAATACCTATTTTAAAACTTTCTTGCCATTCTAACAACATTTTTATTAAAAAAAAAAAATGGCAAATAATCAAGTAATCCAAATACTAAATCCGCATGAACCAGTTGTAGAGTGGCCTAATGATATTGCGTTAACATTGATCAAACAAAGATGAAGACACCATCAGCTGTTTGAAGATAATACTAACCATTTAGACCTTTGAACTCGAATTGCTAATTATATCCATCATTATCATCAATATGAAATATCGGCTAGACAGTGCCAAGTAAAATGGTACTCTCTAAAACGCGGTTATGAAAATTTAAAAAGGCTGCTAAGCAGAGATTTGGATGCAGATAGATATGAATTAAGAAGTCCAAATTGGTATGATCGTAAATTTTATGATGAACTTAGTGACAAATTTTGGCTTTGAAGTGGTGACTATATTTATATTTAATTAAATTTTTATAAAACTAGTTATTCATTTATTTTTAGATTGTTTTAGGTATGCTTATAGAAGATAGATATAGAAGAAATAGGCGTAGTAGATAAAGTAGTAGATGAGGTAGATCTTAATCTTGTCATCATAGACGAGATAGTTCCCATTCTATTTCAAGGAATTGTCGTAGATGATCATATTCTTGATCTCGTTCACAAGATTATCATTGGCAATGATCACATTCTCGCTCTCATTCTCGTTCGAGAGATTATCATAGACATCGTAGACGATATTGCTCTTGTTCAAGAAATAATCGTTAAATTTATTTTTTTTTATTAATTATTATTTTTATCTTATTTTTCTTTTTTTTTGCAAGATTTCACACATATAAAATAATTCTATTATAATAAAAATTATATTGTATATAATATATTTTATTAAACTTAATTTTCAAATTTTGTGATAATTGATAACGTTAGGACATTAACCATTTTTTTGGAATGCGAATTAGTACTAACGTCTACATCATGCATCTTGTGAGCTATATTCAAAAAAAAAATTGTTGCGATCAAGTACCAAATTAGTAATAAAAAAGTAAAGATATTAAAATATGATGCTTTATTTATTCGCTCGAATAAAATCGAACAAAAATTGGATAAAAGAAATTTAAATTTATTTATTTTCTATATTTTTGTTATCTATTAATTTTATTATCTAATTTTTTTCTTACGTCTATTATTTGTTTTAATTTTTGTTGATATAAATCAACAGCAAGTGATTTTTGTCATTTTAGATGTGTAATTTCTAAAATAAATATTAATAATAGTAAATTAAAAATAAAATTAAGTAATTTATTGAAATTTATATCTTTATTTTTATTTTCAACTGTTTTATCGATCTAAACCAATTTTTTGAATTAAAAACCAGATATACAACCAAATACAATAATCCATAACAAAGCCTTTATAAAAAAACCCTCCAAAAAAAGTAAAAATAAAAACAATATATAAGAAAGAAAAATTATAAAAAATTATCTATCTAAAAAGATCTGAAAAACTACAGGCAGATCAAGTAACCACTCTAGGTGGTTCGAGTATCCACTCACCTTTTTTCTTTTTGAAAAGAATTTATCTTTTCACTCCTGTAATTTATTTTCACTTCTTTTATGAACCATTTTGATAAAATAAGAAGTTTTTTTTTTTCACAAGAAACATTGAAGGATTACATCCTAAATCCTAATACAGTATAACACTCAACATGTGCGCCACTTCCTTTTTATGATAATACCACCCACAAAAGTTATAAGTCTAGCAAAAAATTAGGGTTAGGGTATAGATCAGTGTATATGTTAGGCGCAGTTTGTTATTATCACGTGAATAGAGATGCATAATTGCAAGGACACGCTAGAATGCCTAATTTGAAATTTTTCTGTGAGAACATGGTATATTTGTGTATGTTCCCCATGCTTTCTTTTTTTTCCTCACGTTTTCTTTTCTTCACGTTTAGTATGATATAACAAATTTTTGTTGTTGCTTTTTGTTAAATATTCAACGATATTTATAACGCTTTTTTGTTCACATCACAAACAGCTTCAAAAATATTTTTTATCACTTTTTCGTCACATTACAAACAACTTCGACAATATATTTTATCGCTTTTTCGTTCACATCACATCACATATAACTTGAACTTTAACAATATTTTTTATCATTTTTTTATTCACATCACATACAACTTTGACAGTATTTATCACTTTTCATTCACATCACATACATACACTTTTCAGAAAAACTTACTTCTGTAAGTATAATTTTGAATATGATATCATTTATTAATATATTTAGATTAATGATATATTTTAATTAATTGATTATTGATTGGTTGATAGCAATATAGTATAATTAATTAATATTTTTATTGTTTATTTTAATTAGATGATTAACGAGGCTAATAATCAGATGATTTCAAATATGTATATAACAGACTTTTATCTCTTGTTCGATCTTTAATAATACCATAATGAAAAAATACAAATCTTTAAATTTAAACCCAATCTCTTAGGATTTCTCTGTTCCTCATCATAATAGATCTCAATAAAAATCAGATTTCCATTCCCATCATCGTTGACGTCTTTATCATCGTTCCCAATCTTGACATTTGTATCATTGTTCCTAATCCTGATGTTCGCATCATCATTCCCAATCCTAACATTCTTATCATCATTCCTAATCTCAATATTTGTATCATCATTTCCAATCCTGACATTTGCATCATCGTTTCTAATCTTGATGTTTGCATAATCATTCCCAATCTCAACATTCGCATCATTGTTCCCAATCCTGACATTCGTATTATTGTTCTTGATCTCAACATTTGTATAATCATTCACAATCTTGACATTTGCATAATCGTTCCCAATCCCATTCTTGTTCTCATTCCCCTGGATACCATCCTCGATCTCACAATTCTCATCATCGATTTCACTATGTTTCTAATGATCAAATGATAATCCTCTTTTTTTCAGATTTATCTCCACAAAACAAAGGGAGATCATTAACGAAAAGTAATATTATTTTAAATTAATGTTAATTATATTTCATATGACTTATACTAGGGTTCCACACAGATCAAATCGGATCAGATTTTATCAGATTTAAATCCAATCCAACAGATCCGAATCTATCAATTTTAAATCCAGATCTGTAATTCAGATATATATTTGAAATCTGAATTCGATCCGCGGACCTAAATTTAAAATCCAGATCTGATTTGAGTTTGACCGAATCTGACCCAAATCTGATCTGAATCTGACCAAATTCAGATTTAGATAACAATAAAAAAAAAAATGATTTTACGCTTTTTTAAAATCGTTAACAGTTAATAAAAAAATGATTCTACATTTTTTTTTAAAAATCGTTTTAATGAAAGAACGATTTTTAACGTATTTTTTAAAAATCATTTTAATAAAAAAATGATTTTTAATGGTATTTTTAAAATCGTTTTAATAAAAAAATGATTTTACGCTTTTTTAAAATTGTTTAATAAAAAAAAACGATTTTACATTTTTTTTAAAATCGTTTTAATGAAAGAACGACTTTAACAGTTCTTTTTAAAATCATTTTAATAAAAAAACGATTTTAATGATTTTTTTAGAATCGTTTAATAAAAAAAACGATTTTACATTTTTTTTCAAAATTATTTTAATAAAAAATGATTTTGCGCTTTTTTAAAATCGTTTAATAAAAAAAAATGATTTACATTTTTATTTAAATCGTTTTAATGAAAGAACGATTTTAACAGTTTTTTAAAATTGTTTAATAAAAAAAACTGATTTTACGTTTTTTTAAAATTGTTTTAAATAAAAAAAACAATTTACATTTTTTAAAAAAATCGTTTTAGTAAAAAAACGGTTTTTAACGTTTTTTTTAAAAAAATCGTTTAATAAAAAACAATTTTAACTTTTAAAAAAAATTGTTTAATAAAAAATGATTTTTAACATTTTTTTTAAAATCGTTTTAATAAAAAAAATGATTTTACACTTTTTAAAATTGTTTACCAAAAAAGAATGATTTTACTTTTTTTTAAAAATCATTTTAATAAAAAAACGATTTTTATCAGTTTTTTTTAAAATCGGTTTAATAAAAAAATGATTTTACGCTCTTTTAAAATGTTTAATAAAAAAAAACAATTTTATGTTTTTTTTAAAATTGTTTTAATGAAAGAACGATTTTAACGGTTCTTTTTAAAATCGTTTTAATAAAAGAATGACTTTAACGGTTCTTTTTAAAATCGTTTTAATAAAAAAATGATTTTAACGGTTTTTTAGAATCGTTTAATAAAAAAAATGATTTTACATTTTTTTTCAAAATCATTTCAATAAAAGTACGTATTTTTTAAAAAAATCGTTTTAATAAAAAATGATTTTACGTTTTTTTAAAATCGTTTAATAAAAAAATGATTTATGTTTTTATTTAAAACGTTTTAATGAAAGAACGATTTTAACAGTTTTTTAAAAATTGTTTAATAAAAAACAATTTTACCTTTTTTTTAAAAAAATTGTTTAATAAAAAAACGATTTTTAACTGTTTTTTTTTAAAATCGTTTAACAAAAAAAAAATGATTTTACTTTTTTTTTAAAATCATTTTAATAAAAAAAACGATTTCAACATTTCTTTTAAAAATTGTTTTAATAAATAAAAAATGATTTTAACGGGTTTTTCCTAAATTGTTTAATAAAACAAACTGATTTAACATTTTTTCTAAATCGTTTATTTAAAAAATAATTTAACATTTTTTCTATTAATAAACGGTGTTATTCAAAAAAAAATGCCGATTTCAGCATTTTTTTTTATAAAGTAATGTAAAAGACTGCCGTTTTGGCGTGTTTAATAAGTCATGGTTCTGTTCTGGCATTTTTTTTGAAATTTTATAAATAAAAACGCAGAATCGCCTATTCTGATGTTTGTTTTTTGCAACTTGGTATGTAAAAAACGCTGGAACTATCTGTTCTGGTATTTCTTTTGCAACTTCATATATATAAAACGCTGGAATTATCTGTTCTGGCATTTTCTTTTGCAATTTTATAAATAAAAACGCCTGGATTAACAGATTTTATGATCTGATCCAGATCTGGTAGATCTAATCCAGATTCAATTCAACGGATTCAGATTATACAATTTCAAATCTGAATCCAAACTTCAGATTCAAATTTGAAATCTGAATGTGATCCGCGGATTATAATACTATAATCTGATCTGGATCAGACCGGATCAGATCCGGATCAGATCTAATCAGATTGGATTTTTTGCGGAACCCTAACTTATACTGATTTAATATTAAAAATTATAGGAACATCATCTCATATGTCTTCAACATTAAATTCAACTACTCCAGATCCAAATTAGCAGTATTGCTGCTCTTACACGCTTATTCTGGCTTAAATGTAAAAATTTTCGTGCTAAAATGATTTATATTAATTACTGACTTTTAATAGGTGACGCTAAAAATAAGAAAATCCAGAATTTGAAAGGTGTAATCTCAAATCTCACGCAACGTTTAGAAAATCTATTTAAGGGTACTGACTCTAATAAAATGTTATCACCTGTTTTTATGAGAAAGGAACAAAAATGTGAATTAGCACCCATATCAAAAAATTATAAGAAGACACTTCACGTAAATATACATCTTTATTAAAAATTTATCTTTATTAAATATAAATTGATATTTGATCATTTTAATGATTGTTTATTAATAACTAGAATGAAGTGGTTCATATTTTAAATAATATAAATCTGTCGCTTCAATTCGACGTATCTAAAACTTACAGCAATCAGAAAAAAGCAATGAACAAGAAGCTTTTACCGGCAGTAAAATCTGCAATGAACCCTTCCATTCAAGCATATGATGTTGAGATATTAAAAATCATTAAACAATTACATAAATCGTGCTGAAAGATGTGGAAATTGAAACAAGAAGGTAGAGCGGAAGAGCACATTAGAAGGCAACATATAAATTCAAAAAGGGAGCAGGTATAAATTTTAATTATTTGAAATAAAACGTATACAATTAATTGATTTTAATTTACTGTACTTTATTAGAAGATGTCTCAGTGTAGGAGAGGATTGCAACATATGATATTGATACGAGATAATTTTTTTATATGAATGCCATCCTGAGAATTTGACTTGGGAATCCTATATGAAAGATTGCGAGAAGGTGTTGAATATGTCAGATCTTTATTCAGATGAATGGTCATCAGATGATGAAGAATTGGCGAAAGAAAAACGTGATAAAAAATAAGATTAAAACGATTAGCCAGCACCAATTCAATAATAAAAGTATATGATAAAAAGTAGCGATCGTCTAGGATATGTAAAGTTGTAAAGTTAATTAATTAATATAACATTTATACATAATAAACTACAAATTTTTATAGATTAAACAAATATTATCCCAGGCAGAAGAAATTGGGATAAGCATTAGAACAGGATTAAGTCGTAAATATTACCGCTTAGATGATATTATTGATAATAAAAGTAAGCCTAATGAAGATATACTGGGCTGATGGATTTCCTCAAGGTGAGTTGCACAAGAATCAGTTGAAGATGATGACGATGAGAATGATAATGACGAACTAAACAATAGCAATAATAATGTCAGTGGTGGTAATAATAATGGCAATGTTGGTGGTGATAACAATGATGATAATAATATTGGTGGTGATAATAATGAAAATGATGTTGGCGGTGGTAATAAAGATAATAAAAATGATGTTGGTGGTGGTAATAAAGATAACGATAATGATATCAATATCAAAAAGAATGATAACGGTAATAATAATGATATTGTTAATGCTAAAAAGAATAGTTTGGATGGACCTTTTTACTTATTTGTGCCAGATAGTATTAAGAAAGGAAGTACAACGTCAATTTCATCAAATACTAGCAAGTATTCGTCAAAGACTAGGAAGTGTTCAATATTTTCTTATCATTAGGTAATACATTTATACACAAATAATCGTATAATATTAGTAATAATAACAATAATATTAGTAATAATAACAATAATATAATAATAATAACAATAATATAGCAATAATATGTAGTATTGATATGGTAATAAATAATAAAAAAATTTATATATAAATAATATATTTTATAATTGTTCATATTAAACGTATCATTAATAAAATCGTCATTCCTATTTAAAGATTAATATATGTCAGTGTTAAAATCGTCATTTTTTATTTAAACGATTATTGTATGTCAGTTTTAAAATTGGCATTTTTTTTGAGAAAAACGGCATTAGTTATTTGATTGTTGGCAGTCTGATTTTAGATGATTTATGGTAAGAATCAGTACTGAGATTTAAAAATCGGTGTTTCTATTTTTTTATCAAAAAAAGGGAATTCTGATTTTTTGCTTTTTGTGCCATAAAATCAGCAGAAAAAAGCCACAAATCAGACAAATAAAGCAAAATATCAGCAGTCTGATTTTTGACTGATTTTTACTTATTTGACGTGTGTTAATTTTAAGGAGGTGACTAATATTGGAAAAATATGGTAATTTATTGATATATAGTAAAACTAATTCAAAAAATGTATAACATCTAATTTTTAAATTAATTGTAAAATATATAACAACAAATTAATCATAAATTTAATATTACAAATAAATAGACAGATAAATATTTACCATTTATTATAAAATTATTTGTACAAATACTTTTATACATACATTGTAAATTTAAACAGTAAAATCAATTATGTAATTAAACATAAGATATATAAGAATTATAAAATTTGTAACCACACTTAATTAAAGCAATATATTACTAGACCTACACTAAAGATAACTTTAGTAAGGCTTTCTTTGTGAATTAAAGAAATTTCATACACTTTACCAGCTGGTGGAATAGTCTAAGACTCTGATCTCTTTATACTAAAAAATCCAGAATATTTGCATCACTAAAAAAAAATATAATTATTAATATAAAATACAGTACTAGTCATATTAATATATAATTTTCTTGAATAATAAATACATGACAAATAAAATAATATTCTTCAATTTACCTTATACAAGTACTAACTTATGTTTTTTATTTTTTAATAAGAGATTCACTACTAAAAATTTTGAATTTAATATTTATAACTTTATAAATTTTTTATAAATATTTAATAAAAGAGAAAGTGGTTAAAATATATATCTAAGTTTAAATAAATTGAGAATACTTTAAAGAATTCCAAAAAAAAAAAAATTAATTAACGAAAATAAATTAAAATAAAAGTAAATAAATATATAAATAAATACTTATTGAAATTCGCATTAATCACATAATATTAATCAAGATTGATGTATTTATGATTTGCATAGTAGTTCACAGAGACTTCTTTTATATATAAAAGATATATTTACAAATAGATACGTTTTTCAATTAATATAACTAAAATAGAGAATTCTAATTCTTTGACAAAGTCATCTTAAGACAATGCTAGTAAAGGTACTATTATTTCATCTAAAGTAATTTTCAAGACTTTATTTTCAAGTCCTACAAAATCATTAAGAAGGTTAAGAGAAACATTCGTTAATTGACTTTTTTGTAAAATTATAACTATTTTTATACTACTTCATTCATATACGAACAAATGAGCTTGATGCATCTTTAATGCTATAAAGAAAAGTTATTTATACTTTTGTCAAGGTCATCAAAAAAAGTTACTAGAAAACTGTGTTAGTACTTCATCTCATAGCTTAATGTCCAACAACCAATAATCAAAAGATACTAATATAAATTCAATAAATAAAGCAAAGCTGTTGAAGTTCATGTTAGCTCTTTAAAGATAGTTTTTTTAGTAATAATTTAAAGAGTTAGTTATTTTTTTTAATATAGTTTATTTGAAGTTTTTCCTTTTTATACTTTTCCTTTACTATCACATTTACTTTCTTCTTATTCCTAGATTAGTCTTTTATTTTCCTAATTTCTTATAGGTTTTTTTCAGATTAGAATTAATTTTTATTTCAGTCTGTGGGTAATCATGACTAGGCTAAACCCTACATAATTATTGAAAGAGAGCATAAGTAATATCAACTGTATCATAATATAGATTTTACTTACAGAAGTTTTTATAAGTGTATAGTCATCAGATTTTTTGTAAGTTATGAAATTGCGATTTTTGATAGTTGATATAAAATCAAAATAAATAACTTAAAACTAAGGTTGCTTGCCGAAACCCATCTGGCCTAACGCGAAATGCCGAAACTTATACATAGTGCCGAAATGCCGAAATGCCGAAATGCCGAAACTGCCGAAACTGCCGAAACTGTTTCGGCATTTCGGCATTTCAGCAGTTTCGGCAGTTTCGGCATTTTGACATAGTTTCGGCATAAGTAATACTAATATTTTAATAGAGTTTCGGCATATTTTCGTCATGTTAATAGTATCTGACAGATAAAAATTTATTTTTTAAAATTTAAATTATTTATTGTATTTATTATACGTAATCCAATGATAAAAACTAGCAATTAAATTCAAATTTATCACTAAAGAAATAAAATCCCAGTTAAAAAAGTTCACCATTTTATTTTTATTTTATTTAATTTTGATAAAAAAAAAAATATTGATACTTGTTCGCTACTATTTTAAAAAATAGTACCCAGGCTGTACGACGTGGACGTCAGTATCAATTCACAGCCCAAAAAAAATGTGAGTCTCCAGCCGATATTTGGTACGGACTGGGCCTAGCTACTCACTATAAAATAATATAATAAAATTAATAAATTATCTTCGGTGACGATACGTAAGTAGGTTTCTTGCCCTTCTACGATCGTGTCGCGTATCTAAAATAAATTGGTTAATTTAAGATGTGAATAAACTTTAATTATAGAAATTTTATAATTACCTCGTCTTTCCCAAAATCTCGATCTAAATGTGCGATAATATCTTGCTCCAATACGCGACCATCTTCTTCCAGGGACACCGCTACGATAAAGGCAAAAACTCTAAATATCAAAAAACGAAATAATATTTAGTTAAATATTTTCAATTTTAAGCAAATATTTTTTTTGCCATTATATTTTTCATACATGGTATTCCCTGAGAAGATTCCTCCATTTTTGGTGGCATCGTTGTGCCGTGAACCTCGAAGTTCTAAAATGACGATTTAGTCTGATTCAAACGAACGAATTAGTTGGATTAAAGATAATAATTCTATTTTTAACATATTTTAACATATTAAATATTATACATATGAACCTTCTTGCGATTGACCTCCAGAATCTCGATCGATCTCTCCCGTATTCGTTATGAAATTCGTCATTTCTTCTTCTTCTTTCTTCCACCAAGTAATCGGTGTATTCATCGAACCATTGAATAGGACGAGAGTGGCGACGAGGCTGGCGATGGGGCTGGCGATGAGAGTGACGATGGGGCTGGTGATGAGAGTGACGATGGGACTGGCGATGAGAGTGACGATTGGGCATATTTACAAAATTAAGATGTGAGGAAAAACGCAAAAAGAATGAGATGAGTAAATCGTAAAATATCCTTTTATAAATAAAATTTGGACAATTCCTTTTTGTTCCTTTTCTTCAAAATACTGATTTATTAGTTTGCATCATTAAATTTAAATATCATCCTTAAAATAATAAATCTTTGTTTATTCTCTTTGTTCTTAAAAAAAAATCATTTTTTTTAAAAAAAAATCGGAATATTTTGTACATCCCTTAAAAAAAAATAAAAAAATCAGTGCATAATACATACAATGTGATTTGTATAAAAAAGTCATCTTGCATCGTTAAACAAATACCGATATAAAATTACTAATCATCATCCCTGTGTGATAAAATTTAATTGTTAACTTCTTTCTCTTTCTTTAGAGCACACATTGAACACGAATCAACACAAATTTAACAAAATTTGGCTAAAACGAGCAAAATTTTACCAGAATTATCAGCACAAATCGAACACAAATTGAACACAAATTGAATAAGATCGAAAGAGTTCGTTTGCATCACGTCGGTGTTGTTTAAATTTCGTCACACAAAAATTTTTTAATTTAAACTCTTAAATAAATCAATATAATTATAAACTTATTTACAAATTTACTTTATTAATAAAAGAATTATTGTTATAATGATTTCCTAAAAATAAAGAAAAAATTATTCTTCTTCATCTACATCATCTACATCGATGAATTCATTCAATAAATCCTCTACATTATAATCAAAATTTCCTCCCCCATCGCTTTCTTGTTCGCTTTCTTGCTCATCATCATTGCCATCATCTGTATTAATTTTTTCGTATTCTTCTTCAGATTCATCTAAAATGTCGTCCGGGATCTCTCCAATTTCTTCAATTATTAATTTGTGTGACAAATCAACAAATTTATCAATCCATACATGTTCTATTAGGACAACACAATTATCTGAAGGAACTGTAATTTGATTAGGTAAACTTTCATTTGATAAAACATCACATTCATCATCATCATCATTAGTTTCTGCCAGAGCCTCTGCAATTCGAATGTTCATTTCAGTTTCGCTAATACGAGTATCATTTTTTTCTATACCATAAAAACCAAGCTCTTTCTTAGCATTGGACTTCCAATGCATGATCATTTTAGCCATGGATTCTAGTCGACTTATATTCAAATTTAAACGCCGATCATTAAATAGCCAGCCAAGTGTTGAGAATCCTCGTTCGCAACTTGCGGAATTTGGACAAATCGCTAATAGATGGCGAGCGACTCTTGGGAGGCTGTTCGGTCGAGGGTCAGTATCGATCAAATTCCACCAATTTAGAGGATCGTCTAGAGAACAAGATTCATCAAGATCAAAGGGTGGTTTATTATCACGGTAGTCCTTAATTTGCTCGCATAGAGCCCTGGATTCTTTAAGATCAAATCCTAACCTTTTACCAATTGTAGTAGCGCACCTCACGATCCTTGAATAAGCTTTGGCTGTGAGAGGCTTACTCCTAAATCGGGGATCTAGGAAAAAGCAGGTTATATATTTGTCATCATCGAACTCTTTGAATCTTTTGTTCATCACGTTGAAACAATGGTTACGGAAGTTTTGATTAAATGATTTGGGTAATTGTTTCAAAACTGCTGATAGTCTTATCAAACTTAAAAAACAATCTCCAAGCGTCGCTGATCTTGATTCTAAAGCCAAGACGGCTTTTCTCAATGGATTTAAAACGAATGAAAGAATTCGTAAATTGGAAAAAAAATTCCGTGTTTGGATAACACGTTTGACCTTATCGTTCAACAAATTACTTTCATTAGTAATAATTTGTTCTAGTACTGGTTCCAACCTAATTACCGAATCTACTGATTCGCTAGCCGTTATCCATCGCGTCTTACAATATAACTTAATGCCTCCTCCATAAATACTATTCTCTTTGATGAGTTGTGTGAGTTTGGCTCCAGCTTGATGGGAATTTTTAAAAAATGAAGCTAATGTATTAACTTTTCGTAATAAATGATCTCCAAAACTTTCTTTAAATATATCACACGCGATAAGATTGACCGCATGTGCTATACATCGTACGTTTTCGATGTTAGGGTATTTCTCTTCAATAATTTTACGTGCATTCTGAACGTTTGAGGCATTATCGGACACAATAGCCGATATTTTATTTGGGCCGATCCTTTCAATTATTTCTCCAATCACTTCGACTACGTAATTACCTATATGCGAATGTTCTGACAAATCTTGAAGTTTATACAAATACTCTTCTCTCGACGGAGTCATAATAACAAAATTCCATATAGAACGATGAGTGGGGGACGTCCAACCATCGAACGCTAAATTATATTAATATTAATATTATTACTTAAAAACACATTAAGAATATTGTTTTAAAAAAGTATAAAAAAAGTATTAAAAACCTAAAGTCAAATTAGCTCCATTTTCAATGACGGATGTGACAGTTGAGTTCACCATTGATAATTCCCGCTCAAGTAACTGATCTGACAAAAATTCTCTGGTTGGCAGCTTATACGAAGAATTAAGCTCCTTTACAAAGTTAATAAAAAAAGGGTGCTTGACTATCCGGAATGAAATACCACATGCAACGAAAAATTTAGCCAAGGCACGATTAATCCTAGTTACTCTACCATCAGGAATTTTTGTGGAATCATGGTAGTCTGTAATATTTAACTGATTACTCCCAACAATTTTTCTTTTTTTATTAACTTTATCTTCACGCTATAATATTTTATTCAAATATTTTCTAACAATGGGTCCTGGAGCTTCCGAGCAGTGGTTCGCAAAGTGCTCTTCAAGTTTTGATATATCACCTCGTGACCATGAAAAATTACAATATTTACAAGTGGCATGATATTTTCCTGAACCAACGGGATTTCCTCTAATAGCATCCTCCTAGGTAGAGCTGGGAGGCCTACCACCTTTATTTTTATTTTTTTCTAAGTCTAAAGTGCTGGTCATATTGAAATGTGTATAAAGTTTTTTTATTTTGTACGTGTTTAAGTAAAAAAAGTAATGCAAGGCAAACACGAAGTAATTTAAAAAATCCATAACAGATAATCATATGATTTGGTTCAAATTTCAAGGTATAGCCGTAACAGTTGGGGATTATAACAGTAAAATGATAAATAAAAAAAGGAGTTAAAGGAGTTAAAGGACGAAAAGTAACTGATTATCTTTGATATTAATGATGTCAGATCATTTCCTGAATGACCGTCAGATATGATTGGTTGTGTGTCATGTGGTGGCTGAATTTTATTTTGTTACACTAATTACATTATTAGAAAAATGAAACTATGCCGAAACTATATTAAAGTATTAATATATATTATGCCGAAACTATGCCAAAATGCCGAAACTGTTTCGGCATTTCGGCAGTTTCGGCAGTTTCGGCATTTCAGCATTTTTGGCTGCTTGCCGAAACCTAGTTTCGCCAGTTTCGGCAGTTTCGGCATGCCGAAACTCACTAGTTTCGGCAAGCAACCTTACTTAAAACTAGTTTTTAATAGTTTTTGATAACATGTGTCACATAATTTATTAACTAGAGCTCTGAATTTCCAGTTCAGTTTCATTTTTAGTTCTGATTTAACTCTCTGATATAAAATTTTACTGGAAGTATTTTTCAGCTTAAAATTCACAGGTCGAATGGAGTCAAATTGGTCACCAATCAGTTACGTGACTAATTGGTAACTGATTAGTTACCTATTGATGACTGATTCTTTCAATCAGTCATCAATCAAGTATAAATTCCAAATTGGTTACACAGGTTGAATAATGTCAAATCAGGCATCAATCAGCTATCAATCGGCCATCTGGATTGATGAACAGTCAAACAAATTGATATTCAATTAGCAATAAATTGTACGGTTTGGGACATAACAATTCATCAAATAAAAACTGTCCAAATTAAAAATTTAATAAAAATTTTTTGAATGCATATATTTAAAATATCTTAACATAGATTAATTGCTCCTAACATAAACTACAAAATGACGTTGAGTTTACTCTGATCGGATATCTAAATCAAAAGTTATTAGCCTGCAAGATTCGGTATTTTCATAATAAAAGGTAGGATTTGAAACATTTAATTCCGGCCAGAATTTGCAAAAATTCTATAATTTAGGCCAGATCTATGACATGATCTATTATGTATAAAATGTGGCTGTGCGGTAATGCAGATCATAATTTTTTTCCCATGGCACGGCTAAAGAGGCGAACGCAACACTGTCAAAAAATAGCTAGAAAAAGAAAAAAAGTCGTGGAAGATACTGATAATTCAAGTTCCAATGATAATGACAGCACAGAGGATGAAGTTGAATGGGCTGATAACAAAATCGAAGATGAAGCAGAACAAATTTTTTCAGTTTTAATGAAAAGTATGGAAACATTAAAAATGTCTCAACGTCCATTAGTAAATTTGGGAAATTCTCGCACAACTCGATATCGACGAAAAATCAAAGCATTGGAAAATCAAAAAAAAAAATGGACAAACACTTTTTCAATTATTGCCTAAAAAAAAGGTTCAAGAAAATTTAAATGATGAGATGCAAGATATTAATATTCATGATGACGAGGAAGTTAATGGAAAAAATAATGATCAATCTATAAAATACGCATCTTTTATTAATCAGATTGAAGATAAATTAAAAATTAAAGATCAACAGCTAACTCCAGGATATAAAATGCGGCTTAAAGCAGTTCAATATTACTTTCAGCTTCTTAGGAAAGGACATGCGAAATTAAAAGCAAGCCAAATTGTTGCAGAACTCTTAAATCGTGGATTATGGTTTGCACGTTGTGTTAGAAGTTGGGCTAAAGCGTTTAAAAACTATGGTGATATTCCAAAAGATAACCGTGGACAACATCTTAAGGGAAGCAGTATTCTTGATGATGAAGATATTCAGTTAAAAGTAGCTTCATATTTGCGACAACACAAATTTGATATTACTGTAGATAGCTTTCTTGATTTTATTAGTGAAGAAATTCTTCCTTCTGTTGGTATAGAAAACAAAACAACAATTAGGTATAAATTTATTTATTCCATATATTTGAATTTTTTATTAGGACTCTAAATACCTGTTTATATTTTCAGCAAAAAAACAGCAACTCGATGGTTAAAGAAAATGGGATTTATATTTAGCCGGTATGCAAAAGGTATATATGTTGATGGACATGAAAGAGAGGATGTTGTTGCTTATCGAAAAGAATTTCTTGAAGTTATGGATAGGTATTATATTATTTCTATTAATGAATAGAAATTATCTATTTTTTTTTTTAATTAACATAATTTTACTTACAGGTATCAAAAGTTAATGCCAAAATTTATTGGTGAGAAATGCGAAATTCAAGTTAATCCTGAATTAAAGAATGGTGAACGCTTACATATTCTTGTTACCCATGACGAAACGACTTTCCAATCAAATGATGGACAGAAATCTGGTTGGAGACCCAAAAATGAGCAACCGTTACGAAAAAAAGGACAAGGACGATCTATTCATGTCAGTGACTTCCTAACAGATACTATCGGAAGATTAAAATTAAGCAGTGATGTTGTTGACGATGGAATTCCACATGAAGCATGTGTTATAATTAATCCTGGAAAAAATTTTGATGGATGGTGGAATATTGATCAATTAATTGATCAGATATGTATATTAAAAAACAGTTAAAGCAAAATAAATGTCTAAAAATCCTTTTGCAATTATAGATTAAAACTCGAGCAATTCCAATTTTTGAAAAAACGCACCCTGGAATGGTTGCAGTATTTGCATTTGATAATTCTTCCAGCCATGCCAAATTAGCTGATGACACTCTTAATGCAGTGTATATGAATCTTAATCCTGGTGGAAAACAGCCAATAATGCGCGATACCATTTTTAATGGACAAGTTCAAAGTATGGTGTTTCCTGCCAATTATCCAGATGAAAACCTTCGTAGAAAACCAAAAGGAATGAGAGTAATTTTGCAAGAACGTGGTTTATGGGGATCTGGATTAAAAGGATTTTGTGGTAATAAAAAGGTATCAATAGAAAATCCAAGGTGTTGTGCACGTCATGTTTTGGCTGCTCAAGAGGATTTTCTTAATCAAAAACCAATATTGCAAGAAGTTATTGAAGGACTTGGACATAAAGTTATATTTTACCCCAAATTTCACTGTGAACTCAACTATATTGAAATGTACTGGGGAGCTTCAAAACGTTATGCTCGGCAGCATTGCAATTATACTTGGAAAGGTTTACAAGAAACAGTTCCACGAGCATTAGATTCGGTTCCTTTAGACCATATACGAAAATATGCACAAAAATCAGCAAAATTTATGGATTGTTATCGAAAAGGATTAACAGGTATGCAAGCTGAATATGTGCTAAAAAAATATAAATCGCATCGAGCTGTTCCAGATTTTATTTTTGAAAATATTGATGAATTAATAAAGTAAAACATTTCCCGATATGGTGATTCCATGTTTTTATTTTAACCAATCGCAAATTAGTATTATAAATGTCACGTGATTTTTAGAAAATCTCGATTTGAAACAACTTGATGATTTGTTGTGTCTCCAACTATACTACCCAATTGATGCTGAATGATATCAAAAATTGGCACCAAATCAGATTGCCACTTGAAAGACCAATGATCGTTGATTGATGATCAATTAATGGTCAATTGATGGTTGATTAATAGTCAATTGATAGTTAATTGATGTCAAATGATAGTTAATTAATGGTCAAATTATGGTCAAATTATAGTCAAATTATGGTCAAAATATGGTCAAAATATGGTCAAATTATGGTCAAATTATTGTCAATTTATGGTCAATTTATGGTCAAATTATGGTCAAATTATGGATGAATTATGAACGAATTATGAATGAATTATAGTCGAATTATGGTCAAATTATGGTTAAATGATAGTTGAATGACCAATTTTTGTAGAATCATATAACAAATAATAAAATTTATTATAGCACATAATATTTAGAATTACAAATAAAATACATAGTATCTTTATTTATATTAATAAGTATTTAAAATAAAAACATTCATCATAATAATATGTTAGTATATGACTGATAAAGTTAGTAATATTTAATAAATAAATAGTAGAGCGTAAATATAAAAAGTTAGTAATAATTATAATAAAATACACAAATACAAAAAGTTAGTATTATGAAGAATTTGATAAAATTTATAAAAAAAAAAAAGAAAAATACGTGATGATGTTAGTAAAATATAAAAAAAAAGAATAACATTCATCAGTAATTTTTTTAGGGTGCGGATCCTTAGGGATTCCAAAAATTTCATAACTAATGAAGATCCCTAAGGAATCTCCCCCATCCACGCGGATTCCGTGATGCAAATAATTTTAGGAAACCTTAGGGATCCGAAGTTTACCATTAAGGAAACCTTAAGGATTTTTTTTTTAATATTTATTTATTATTATTTTAAAATATTTATTTATTTGTATATTTATTTGTATATAATTTATATTATTACATAATAATTTTGCAATTAGCACGAAAAATTATTTCTTTGACTTAAAATTTTTGATTAGGATAAATACAACCATAAGTTCATGCGTCTTTATTTTGTTAATTTATTGTTCATTTCTATAAAAATTTAAAAATGTTAGTAATCATTCTAACAAAAGAAACCACCCACACATACATGCAACCATATTCCTTTAAATACGTACCAAGTGAATAAGTCTGTTTCGTTCAGTTGTGAGATTCCTCTTTTGATATTACCCACCCGCCAAAACTTCTAAAAAAAAAATAAGAACGGTTAATAAATTTATAAAAAAAACAAAGAAATGGACTAATATTCATATTCGCACTTACGAATCTTCTTTTTTCATCCTTAAAAATAAAACAAGAATTAACTAAGAATCAATCATACTAGTACTTACAAATCTTAGTTAATTCTTTTTTCGTCAGAAGACGCCCAAAACCTATAGAAAAAAGTAATAAATAAAAACGTTCCACTTTATTAAAAAAAAAGCAAAAAAAAGACTAAGATTTGATTCATACTTACGATTCTTAACACTTTATCCATTGAAATCCACCTGAAATTTATAAAAAAAAATAAAATAAGATCGAATAACGAAACTGTTAATTACTAATAAAAAAAAAAATAAATAAAAAGAGCTAATTCATAATACCTACGAATCTTGGTTCTTTTCAATCAAAATCCATTTGAAACCTATAAAAAAAAGATAAAATAAGAATAATGACCATCAAACCATTCTACTTTATTAAAAAAAAAAAACAAAAAAAAAAAATTAAGTTCGTAATACTTACGAATCTTAGTTTTTTCTATTCTCAAAAATCCACCGAAGCCTATAAAAAAATAAATAAATAAAAATGATTAGTAAAAAAAAAATAAAACAAAAAAACTAAGTTCGTAATAATTACAAACCTTAGTTCTTTAAGTTTAGGAGCCGTCTCTAAGAAAAAAAAAATATATAAAAAGGAACATTAGGAACGTTCTCATAATAAAAAAACACCCACTTCAACTTACCATTCCAAAATTCTATGCTGAAATCTGAGTCCAGGCCGTCCCTAAAGAAAAAATTTTTTTTGAATTAATAAAAAAGTAATTATTTTTTTTCAAAGCTTTTAAAAAAAAGATTATCGATCAGTAAATCAGATCGATAAGTCATATGATCTATGCCAAAATCGCAGTTACTTATCGTAGCAGCGTAACTGATAGGTGTTGCATGGCGTTGTTCACAGCACATGAAATACATACACACACCACAACGTTCAACTTTTATTGTCAAGAATAACCCCTTTTACAAAAAGCAAATGGACGAAATTGCAACGAAAAAAATTGATAAAAAATTCACAGTACGCGTTTGGGCGTTAGTTGTGACGTTACCATTCGCAAGTTCAATCAATTCGATAAAAACACTCGTGACAAGCTCAGAGAAATACAAAAACTTACAGTTCGACGTCTTGGAAACGTTTTACACAACTGAAAATCTGTGATCAACACTCTCCTGTGCATTTCAAAACTTCTAAAAATTCGCAAGTAAATGTTCGAAATAGAGACGAAGGCGCGTCATACGTCTTCAGCAACTCCTTTGCTCAGTTAAACACTGAAAATTCATTCCTAGTTCGTATTACTAACAATAACTTTAACGCTAATGCTCGTTCCGAGCGTATATCACAATTATCCAGTTTACAATCCTCCCACAATGCACAACCTGCTACGTCCTCAGGCTCGCGCGTTCGGGCAAGTGCACACCATTCTACTTCAAACCTCTAATTCGGCTCAAGTCACAACTTAAGCAACAATAATAAACTATTCCAAATATGACAGAATTTACATTTGGCATGCCTTGGCGTGAAAGAAAAATTTGGGGACTCTATTGGTCGCTCCGTATAGCGACCAGCTCAAACTTTTTACACAGTGGTCTGTGGTACAACCACATGGTGAATCGCGAAGCATATCTTTCTTTTAGTTTAGATTCTTTGTTATATTTTGGATTATCTTATTGTTCTTCCTAATATCCCTTTAATCGAAGTGCGTTAAGTAGTTTCTTTTATAAGACTCTACTTCTTCTCTCATTCCATTATCGGGATTGAGGCCCGGTTGTTTTACAATTAGGTTATAATATTATTTTTTAATTTTAATTTAGATTTTTTTTATATTTCTTTTTTTCTTTTAAATGTAAATGACATTGACTCGATCCCACAATAAATAAATAAATAAACTGATAGGTGTTGCCCTTCAGTGATGTTCCAATAATATTATCCTAATAAAATAAAAAATAGAAAATGAACAGTTTGTTAGTAATGTTCGTTGGTACAAAAAATATAAAAAAATATTTTCTTTAACTCACCAGTATTCCGCAATACCACGTCTAAAAAAGCTGCTAAAAAAAAGAAAACAAAAAAGTTAATGATGTTCGTTAAAATTAAAAATTATGTATACATATTCTTTTTAATTACCAAATTCCCATGTCCAAAGTCTCAAAAAAATACCTAAAAAAAGAAAAATAATGAACAATTAGAAATGTTTGTTAAGAAAAAAGAAAAAAAATTTTTTTTTTAGTACCTGTTAAATTCTACCGATGTTTAGAGAAATTCTAAGAAAAGCCTAAAAAAGAAATAAAACGAACATTTAGTAATGTGTGTTAAAATAAAAAAAAAATTATAAAAATCTTTTTATTTAGTATTTACCTAGCCAAATATTCATGTTGAAAAAATCTGCTAAGAAAAATAAAAGATAAAACCAGTTAATAATTGTTAAAATAAAAAAAAAAACATTAAAAAGTTTTTTACTTACTCAATTCCGCCTTAAAAGACTCAAACAAATACCTAAAAAAAGAAGACGAACAATTAGTAATATTTGCTAAAATAATAGATTTTTAACTTTTTACTCACCGCGTTTCCATATTTAGAGAATCAAAAAAAAATCCTAAAAAAATAAATTAGTAATGTTCATTAAAGTAAATAAAAAAAAAATGAAAAAAAGTACCTACCAAAATGGCATGTTCAAAGAGCTTAAGAACCAACTTAAAAAACGTTATTTTTTTGTGTTTATTTTTACTGTTAAAAAATTTTTTTTAAAAAAGTGTGAAAAAGAGGAAGAGAAAAGTATATAGAAATTACGCGTGAAGGGCAAAGGGAAAAGACATAAAAAAAAGATCAATTTTTTTTTTAACTCGACAAGTCATAAATAGTTTTGTAACACATATTTGTAGATCATCTTATGCGAAAAATAAAATTGATTTTTAGTAGAAGAATCCTTAAAGTTTTTTTTGTAGGAATCTTTAAGGATCCTATAAGTTACAGAATCCTTAAAGATCCTTAAGATTTGTTAAGGGATTTTTAAGGAATCCATAAAATACCGGATCCCTAAGGATTCTATAGCAATTTATGGAATCCCTAAGGATCCGCACCCTAAAAAATTTACTGATGTTAGTAATATTAAAAAAAGGTAAAGTTAATATTATAAAATAAAATACTGTACAGCGCTGCATACAGTACCCCCTGGAATAATACCCACCTTAATTAGTACCGGGGTATTACTCAAGTTTACATTCTAGTATTTTTGAAAAGTACCCTGGTACTAATCAAGAACCGATTTTGTATAGTACCCAGTATTAATCAATTATCGATTTTGCAAAGTACCTGGTACTAATCATTTATATATTATAATAAACAAATTAAATACAATAATATCATCATATTAACTTTAATAAATAAATTAACTTATAAACGTAAAAAAAAAAAACTTTAAAAACCAATTTTATTAACAATTAATAAGTATTGTTACATGATCAAAGCCACCTGTCAATCATCCCATACATTAACGTAATTTGTTTCTTGATCATAGTGACCATAGTATTCATCATCATATCCATCCTCTTCTTCTTCGTATTCTCCCTCTTCATCCTTTTCTCCTCCCTCATCAACATATTCCTCATCCATTTTCTCTTTCTCATCAACATATTCTTCATCTGTTTCCTCATCCATTTCCCCCTCCTCACCAATATATTTGTCATCTGTCTCCCCTTCCTTATCTTCTTCATTGTCACGTTCATCATCTGATGGTATTTCTACTTCATCCCCCAGCTGATTTTCTTATCTAAGACGGTTATAGTTAAAAATCCAGTCATCTTCAGTTCCATCACGCTTATTAGAAATGCCACAGTATTTAAAAGATTTACAAATCAAATCAACATCAACTGCATTCCATGAATCTCTAACCCAATTTGCTACAGTTTCGTAAGAGGGCTTTTTTAAATTACCAGCTGGTGTTAACTCTTTTATGACTTCTGCCATCCATTCATTATAGTTTTGTCACATCTATAGGATAATAATAACAAGTTTTAATAATTTTTTTTATTATAACTAGAAATCAAAAAGCAAAATAGAAATTAAATGATAATATCAAAGTGATCAGAGTAATAATTATTACCTTGGTTTTAAATGATTTATTCACTGAAACATCTAAGGGTTGTAGGCAGGATGTTAATCCTCTAAGAATTACAGCAATATTGGTATTTTTTTCACCAAAATGCCTTTTAACAGAATCAACTATGTGGGCAGAAAACAAATCCAAAACCAATAATGACTATGGATTAGAAATTCTTTCATGTTTAGTCCAAATGTTTTCAATCCAATAAAGCATCTCATTTTCATTCATCCACCCCTTTTGATTTACGCGAATAATTACTTCTGGAGAAAAATTTCCTTGAGAAACATTCTTAAATTTGAAAATTATAAGTGGGGGAAGTTTTGTTCCATCCGCCATATATGTTAAAACTACTGTAAAGTTAGCTTTTTCATATCCTGTTGTGCAGATGCTAACTGATCGTACACCTAATTTATCAATAGTGATATTAGAAGGAAGATCAAAAGATACTGGTATTTCATCTATATTACTGATATATGCTAAAGGATAATCATACTGAATACGTCTATACATGATGTATGATAAAAATTCTTGTTGTTTTTCAACTAAATCATCAGGTAAACATTGCACAATAGTAGTATGGTGATAATTACTCAAATTTTTTCGTCGCATAAAACCATCTAGTCACTTATTATTAAAAGCAAAAGACCCAACTCTAGAATATATAGCTTGCCATTGGTGTTATTGTGCAAGTACTTTGGCTTTCATTTGAATTATGCTTCATATAATTGCATTTTGATTTTTTCTTTTTTTTTTTATTCAAGTAAGCAAAGTAGTTTCTAAAGCAGGGTATTTTGATTTTGCTCCCATATTTAAATGTTTAACACCTGGTTATACTTTGAGTAACTGAAGTTTTTTAGATATCCAGTTGCAAAGTTGGTTTGTTTGAATGTTAAACTTTGCTGCTGTCTTATTTTTACTATAGCCATTTTCATGATACATAATAATTGCAATTTTTTCGTGTGTGTTTCAGTGTCTCCTTTTTTTCTCTGTAATTGTTGAGCGGTTACTTCTTTTATTTACTTAAGGATGACCCATTTTATAAATGAAATAAAAATTTGTGAAAATACCATAAGAATGTGATGCGATCGAATTTCATGATCTTTTTTCAAACCCTGCAGATCATTTGATAAAAAAGAGTAAGAACAATCATACAATATGATAAATCTGATTTTAATGATCATTGCAATAAATTAAATTAAATTTTTTATTATTAAATTGAATTTTTTAAAAAACTGTTAAAAAACTAATTATTTTTTAAAATTATATTAACATATGATTAGTACTCCTCCTTTCAATGTATCCCCTTGTTATAGTACCCTTCTCCTCACATACCCCCCCCTCCCCCCCGAGTACTATATAATCTAAGCAAAGTTTCTTGAATAACACTGGGAATGTTATATGCAGCGCTATATGGTATAGTTAATAATTAGTACAATAAATTTAATGATAAAAATACAATAATTAATATACCTGTAAAATGTAAAGAGAGTAAAAAGAAAACAGAAAAGAAAAAGAGTGTATATTTTTTAAAAAATAAATAAAGTCATATTTAGTAATTTAGATTAGGTCACGTGCATAAGATCAGACCAAATTTTGATTAGTCAATAATAGATAAATAGAAAACTATCATTATAATTCCAGAGAAATTTTAAATTTACTAGTAATTTTACTGATCCTTTTCATCTCTTATAAATAGTGATCTTTTAAATTTGTATTTAAACTTTCAGAGACAAATTTTTTTAAAATAGTTTAATAATATTTATTAATTTATTTAATATAAATATAATAAAAAGTACATTGTTTTTTATTTAATGTTATAAATTCTAAGAAAATTCTATTAAAAATATTTCATAAAAACTCTTAAAAAATCTTAAAAAAAAAATCTCTATTTCCTATATGAATCTTAGAAAATCTCAAAAAAGAAATATCTGTCAAAATATCTCATACGAGCTCTTCCCATGTGAATTCTTAAAAACTCTTCTCCAGTCTCCTTTGACCTAATTCAAAAGTCTGGTCATGGTATTCTTCATTTTTTCCTTACACTCCTTAACACTGCAAACAATTTTCAAGTTATCTTTATCAAGCCCCAAAATTGATAAGTTCTGCTATATTATTTTTTTTATCTAGTCTGCTAATATGAGACAGAGATACTTATTTACAGGTATAGTAATGGAAATAAAAGTGGAAGTAGAAGCAGGTTTGTTATTTTCACAATTTTTTCCACATTTTTTCAGAAAAAAAAATTCTGTCTGACAAGCCTATAAAAAGAAAAAAATAAATTAGTTATTAATTTATTAAAAATTATGAACTCTTTTTCTGACTTTCCTTTACCTTAATTCTAAAAGTATGATCATGCTTTTCGTCTGATAATCTTATAAAAAAGAAAAAAATAAATTAGCTTAATTTGTTAAAAAAAAAGCAATGAAAAAACTTTTCACCCAGCCCTCCCTTACCTCAATTCTGTCGTGTTTTTTATCTGGCAACACTACAAAAGAAGAAAAAAATAAAGTTAGTTTAATTTATTATAAAAAAAAATACTAAAAAACTTTTCCCACAACTTCCCTTACCTCAATTCAAGAAGTCTGGTTATGTTAACATCTGGTAACACTACAAAAAAAAGAAAAAAAATAAAGTTAATTCAATTTATTAAAAAAAATACTGAAAAACTATTCCCCCAACTTTCTTTACCCCAATTCAAGAAGTCCAGTCATGCTTTCATCCGGCAACCCTATAAAAAAAAAAAAAATAATAAATTAGTTTAATTTGTTAAAAAAAAAGTAACGAAAAACTTTTCTCACAACCTCCCTTACCCCAATTCAAGAAGTCTAGTTATATTAACGTCTGGCAATACTATAAAAAAGAAAAAAAATAAAGTTAATTCAATTTATTAAAAAAAACACCAAAAAACTATTCCCCTAACTCTTCTTATTCCAATTCAAGAAGTCCAGTCATGCTTTCGTCTGGTAATCCTATAAAAAAAGAAAAAAATAAATTAGTTTAATTTGAAAAAAAAGTAACGAAAAAACTTTTCACCCAGCTATCCCTTACCTTAATTCTATCGTGTTTTTCATCTGGCAACACTACAAAAGAAGAAAAAAATAAAGTTAGTTTAATTTATTAAAAAAAACATTGAAAAACTTTTCTCACAGCCTCCCTTACTTCAATTCAAGAAGTCCAGTTAGGTTAATATCTGACAACACTACAAAAAAAAAAAAAATAAAGTTAATTCAATTTATTAAAAAAAAACACCAAAAAACTTTTCCTCCAACTCTTCTTACCCCAATTCAAGAAGTCTGGTCACGCTTTCATCTGGCAATCCTACAAGAAAAGAAAAAAATAATTCAATAATGAAAAACTCAAAAATTTTTTTTAGATTATCCACAATCACCATCAGTTATTACACGCTACTTTAATATACAACATTTCCTGAATAACCTTATAATAAATAGTACTCAAATTTAAAGGGTACTTATCCTTCTTACCAAAATTATGAGATTATTCTAAAATAATTACAGAATTATATAATTATATAATTCCTTAATATGAAATTAATTTCATACACAACTATATTTAAAAGATCAATAAATTTTATCAATCTTTTTTTGTTATTTCAGATTTAAAAATTTTTTTATTTATTTCGTTATTAAAAAAATACATGAGAAATATGAATACCAAAATGCTACAAACTGGAACTTGGAATTAAGGTAAGAGGAGAGGGAATTTTTGTGTATTCTTTCTTTAAGAAGCGTTTCTAACATTTTTTTTTTCTTTTTTTTTAGGTTTTCAGATAAATAATACGACCCAAACTTTGGAATTTAGGTTAAAGAGGTGGTGAATGGGTTTTTTTTATTATATTCTTTAAGAAACATTGCTAAACGTTTCTTTCTTCTTTTTTTTTAGGTTGTTGGACAAAAATTATAAATCTGGACTTTAAAATTATGTAAGTGAAGAAGGTAGGATCACAATATTTCTTATTTTTTTAAGGGAATATTTCTACCACTTTTCAAACGCTTCTCTTTTTCTTTTTTTTAGGTTGTCAGATGAATAATACGATCCAGACTTTGGAATTTGAGTAAAAAAAATATTGAAGAACAGGTTTTTTTGTTATATTCTTCAAGAAATGTTACTAACGTTTCTTTTATTTTTTTTGGTTTTTTTAAATTGCCAAATTCTTTATGCGAATCCAGACTTGAAATGTATGCAAGTAGATTAACAAAGGGAATTAACAGAGGGAATTTTATTATATATTGCTTTATTTATATACAATAAATACAGTGTATTAAGAAAATAATTGCATAAATAAAAACCTCAATATCTTCACAATTAAAAATGTTAGACAGCTGAAATTTTATTTATAAAAAGTTCATAATATACTTTATTAAATATTAAAATTTTAATATTTGGTTTTATAGATATTGTTTTTTTAAAACGAATATGAACATATTTTTTAAAATTATGTTTAAAAATTATTATCTCTATTTTTGAATCTATAAATCATTATACACATTAAATTTCTTAATATCAGTAGTCATAATTGAGCAAAAATTGTGTGCATTATAAAAAAACATTTCTTTACAACATATTTAAAACAATTTTGATGCAATTTGAATCATTGATTATTGAGAAAATAAATGTAAATGATAATATAAAATTGAAATTATTTTTTGTAACAATTTAATTTAGTTTTCTTTGTAACTAATGATTTAAATCACATGAAATTAACTTATTTTTGTTAGGAAACATCAATTCTATAAAAGAAAAAAATTTGGTTTTAATTTGGACTTTAGTCAATGAGAAATTAAACATATAATATAAGCATATGATAATTTACCAATCTCAACCTATTCAAATTGAAATTTACCAGATTATTAATTTTCTTAGATTCATAATATTTTAAAAAATTTTTTTTTCTTATATCATTTATAAGAATCTATTGTATGCTAATATTTATTATTTTTATGTATTTTTTAGTTTAACTGGTATCATTTAACCAACAGTATTAATTAATTAAAATTTAGGCATTTAATTAATGTTAATTATACTTTTTTTACCTATTATGAGAAAATTAATAAATGTACAATGAAATTTTTTTTTAAAATATATTAAATAGAAGGTAAATAACATATATTACATTATTTATTTTATATATAAATAAATGCATTATCCCACTATTTTTTTATTTGATCAATTTTATATTACATCATGCAACTATTTTCTTAACACTGTAAATATAATAAATTACTTTATATTATACTTTTATATAATAAAATTATAATATTTATTATATATACAATTAAAAGTTATTTTATGTATAAAAATTACAATACAATATTATAATGATAAAAAATCCAAAATCCATTTTGACCCTCGTAATTCATTCGACCCTTGTAAGTCATAATTCATTTTGATCCTCGTAACCTATTTTGATCTTCATAATTCATTCAGACCCTATAATTAATTATAACTGTCAAAATTCATCATTTTGGTTTCACTTATAATCCAAAGGGCTGAGAAGTCATCTAAGAAAGATAAAAGAGAGGAAAGGGAAAAAATAGGAAAGACAAAAGCATGAAAAAAGAACTGGAAGGGGCAGTGTTATCACGGGATAATGTCTGGAATAGGTTATACAAAAAAGAAATGATAATCCCTCAAAATTTTATTATGATAATCTATTTTGTTACTCAGCAAAAGTATTTTAATATCTATTACACATAAATACATATAATTTTTGTAGAGTTTTTCAAGTTACAAAAGAGTACAGACAGTTCACAAACATGTTCAAGATAGCTAAAAAAAGCTGTGAATATCAAAAATGTACAATACTGGGAAGGGGGAATGAGAAACAACAAAAGTGATTTTAGCCAAAATCTAATTGAAATCATATGATGATTTCAATTATGATAGTGATTATAAAAGTTGTATATAAAATAAACTAATTAGCAACCAATAATATATATATATATCAGTCATCAAACTGATGTATCAATTAGTGACTGATTGATAACTGGTAAATAATTGTTTGAGAATATTTACATATTAAAGTCAAATTTACATTTACAATCCTGCATTTTTTGATAATAAAATTAAAATTATAATTATAAATTTTTTAACCATATACCAATCAGTCATCAATCAATCACCAATTGATCATATGACTGATTGGTGACTGATTGAAATTTATGTCTGATTGATGACCGATTGGTATTAGATTGAAAGAATCAGTTTCCAATCGGTCATCAATCAGTTACATGACTGATTGGTAACTGATTTGATTTTATTTGACCTGTGTTATCAACTGGTCATATGACTGATTGATGACTGATTGATGTATAGTTGAATTTACCAGTTATCAATAGGTCACATATCAGATTGATGACCGATTAGTTGCTAATTGACTTATTATATATTAGCAGATTTTTAGATTTTTTCAACAATAACATTTTATTTATAAACCATTTTAAATTCTAATAGAAAATTTTTTTTTGATAGATTTCCTAAGATTCATATAGAATATTATTGATAAATAGAGATTTTTTTTTTTGAGATTTCTAAGAGTTTGTATAGGGTATCTAATAGAAAATTTTTTTATTTTTTAAGAGTTCATATGGAAAGAGTTTATATGGGATATCTGATAGAAAATTTTTTTGCGAAATTTTCTAAAAGTTCGTATAGAAAGGGTTTAGATAAAAAATTTTTTTTTGAAAGATTTTCTAAAATTTGTATAGGATATTTTTGATAAATAGATTTTTTTTTATTTCTAAGAGTTCATATGGAAAGAGTTCGTACAGGATATCTGATAGAAAATTTTTTTTTAAGAGATTTTTTGAGTTTAGTTCATATGGGATATCTAATAGAAAATTTTTTTTTGAAAGAATTTGTATGGGAAGAGTTTGTATTTTCTAAGAGTTCATATGGAAAAGTTTGTATGGAATATCTTTAATAGAAAATTTTTTTTAAGAGATTTTCTAAGAGTTTGTATTGAAATAGTTTGTATGAGATATCTGATAAAAATTTTTTTATTTCTAAGAGTTTATATGGAAAAGTTTCATATAGATTCTTTGATAAAAAATTATTTTTTAAGATTTTCTAAGAATTCGTGAAAAAAGAGTTCGTATGGGATATTTTAATAAAGATTTTCCAAGTGTTCATATAGGAAAGGTTCATATGGGATATCTGATAGAAAATTTTTTTTGAGATTTTCTAAGAGTTCATATAGAAAGAGTTCGTATGGGATACCTGATAGAAAATTTTTTTGTGAAATTTTTAGAGTTTGTATGGAAAGGATTCGCATGGGATTCTTTGATAGAAAATTTTTTTGAAAAATTTTCTAAGAGTTTATATGGAAAGGATTCGTAGAGATCTATGGGATATTTGATAGAAAATTTTTTTTTTGAGAAATTTTCTAAGATTCGTATAGGATATATTTAATAAATAGATTTTTTTTTTTTTGATTTCTAAGAGTTCATATGGGTATCTAATAGAAAATTTTTTTTTTGGGATTTTCTAAGTTTATATGGAAAGAGCTTGTATTTTTCAAGAGTTCATATGGGAAGAGTTCATATAGGATATCTTTAATAGAAAATTTTTTTTTAAAAGATTTTCTAAGAGTCGTATAAAAAAGATTCATATGGAATATTTTAATAAAGATTTTTCAAGTGTTCATATGATAAGGGTTTATATGGGATATCTTTGATAGAAAATTTTTTTTAAGATTTTCTAAGAGTTCGTATAGAAAGAGTTCAGAAAAGTTTGAAAAAGTTCGTATGGAATATCTGATACAAAATTTTTTTTAAATTTTTTAGAATTTATATGGAAAGGATTCATATAGGATTCTTTAATAGAAAATTTTTTTTAAGAGATTTCTAAAAGTTCATATGAAAAAGGTTTGTATGGGATTCTTTGATAGAAAATTTTTTTTTAAAAGATTTTCTTAGAGTTCGTGTAGAAAGAGTTCGTATAGGATATTTTAATAAAGATTTTCCAAGTATTCATATGGGAAGGGTCTATGGGATATCTGATAAGAAATTTTTATTTTAAGAGATTTTTTAAGATTCGTATAGGATATATTTGATAAATAATTTTTTTTTTTTGATTTTTAAGAGTTCATATGGGTATCTAATAGAAAATTTTTTTTGGGATTTGTAAGTTTATATGGAAAGAGTTTGTATTTTTCAAGAGTTCATATAGGAAGCATTCGCATGAGATTCTTTAATAGAAAATTTTTTTTTGAAAGATTTCTAAAAGTTCATATAGAAAAGGTTTGTATGTGATTCTTTGATAGAAAATTTTTTTTAAGAGATTTTCTAAGAGTTTGTATAGAAGTTCGTATGGAATATCTGATAGAAAATTTTTTATGAAATTTTTTAGGGTTTATATGAAAAGGATTTGCATGGAATTCTTTGATAGAAAATTTTTTAGGAGAGATTTTTAAGATTCAGATAGAATATTTTTGATAAATTGATTTTTTTTTATTTCTAAGAGTTCGTATGAATTATTTAATAGAAAAATTTTTCTTAAGAGATTTTTTAAGAGTTTGTATAAAAAGGTTTGTATGGGATTCTTTGATAGAAAATTTTTTTTTAAGAGATTTTCTTAATTCGTATGGAAAGAGTTTGTATGGAATATCTGATAAAAAAATTTTTCTTAAAAGATTTTCTAAAAGTTCATATGGAAAGAGTTCATATAGGATTCTTTGATAAAAAATTTTTTTTTAAGAGATTTTCTTAGAGTTCGTGTGAGAAGAGTTTGTATGAGATATTTTAATAAAGATTTTTCAAGTATAATTCATATGGTAAGGGTTCATATGAGATATCTTTAATAGAAAATTTTTTTTAAGAGATTTTATAAGAGTTCGTATAGGAAGAGTTCGTATAGGATATCTGATAAAAAATTTTTTTATGATTTTTAAGGTAGGATTCACATGGGATTCTTTGATAGAAAATTTTTTTAAGAATTTCTAAGAGTTTATATGGAAAGAGTTCGTATGGGATATCTGATAGGAAATTTTTTTTTGATTTTCTAAAAATTTATATGAAAAGGGTTCGTATAGGATTATTTGATAGAAAATTTTTTTTTAAGAGATTTTATAAGAGTTTATATAGGAAGAATTCGTATGGAATATCTAATAGAAAATTTTTTTGTAAAATTTTTTAGGGTTCATATAGAAAGGATTCATATGGAATTTTTTGATGATAGAAAATTTTTTTGAGAATTTCTAAGAGTTCATATAGAAAGGGTTCGTATGGGATATCTGATAAGAGAGATTCTTTGATAGAAAATTTTTTTGAGAGAGATTTCCTAAGAATTCATATGGGATATTTTGGTAGAGATTCCTTTTTTGTGAAATTTTTTAGGGTTCAGATGGATATTTTTGATAGAAATTTTTTTTTTTTTGAGATATTCCAAGATTTGTGTAGAAAATGATTTTTTAGAGGTTTTCTAAAAGTTTATATGAGATATTCTTAATAGAGAATTTTTTTAGATTTTGTATTATTTTTTAAAAAAAAAATACACTTTTTATTAAATTTATATTAAATAAATTAATATTATTAAAAAAATTAGGTATCCGAAAGTCCAAGGCAAATTTTAATACAAATTTAAAAGGTTACTATATATATGACTATAAAATTACAACTAACGATAGTAGTTTTTCAATTTATTTATTATTAACTAATTAAAATTCAGTCTGATCTTATACACGTGACCTGATCTTAACATGCATATAAATAACCAAATGCGGCTCTATTTATTTTTCAAAAAATATACACTCTTTCTTTTTTATTTTCTTCTTACTTTCATTACATTTTTAATTATTGTATTTTTGTTTACTAACTATATTTTATTTTATAATATTAACTTTACTTTTTTTTAATATTACTAATATTATTCTTTTTTTTATATTTTACTAACATCATCACGTATTTTTTTCTTTTTTTTTATAAATTTTATCAAACTCTTCATAATACTAACTTTTTATATTTGTGTATTTTATTATAATTATTACTAACTTTTTATATTTACGCTTTACTATTTATTTATTAAATATTACTAACTTTATCAGTCATATACTAACATATTATTATAATGAATGTTTTTATTTTAAATACTTATTAATATAAATAAAGATACTATGTATTTTATTTGTAATTTTAAATATTATGTGCTATAATAAATTTTATTATTCGTTATATGATTCTATAAAAATTGGTCTTTTGACCATCAATTGATCATTAATTGACCATAATTTGACCATAATTTGATCATAATTTGACCATAACTATAATTTGACCAAGAATCGACTATAATTTGACCATGACCATAATTTGACCATAATTTAACCATAATTTGACCATAATTTGACCATAATTTGACCATAATTTGACCATAATTTGACCATCAATCGATCATCAATCAACCATAATCTGACTATCAATCAACTATCAATCAACCATCAATCAATGATCATTGATCTTTTAATTAGTAACCTGATTTGATGCTGATTTTTGACATCATTTGGTATCAATCAGGTAGTACAATTTATTGCTGATTGAATATCAATTTGATTGACTATTCATCAATTCTGATAGCTGATTGATAACTGATTAATAGCTGATTTGACATCATTTGACCTGTGATTTTTACTAAAAAATGTTTTCAGGTCATACTTTTAACCAAAAATATTTTCAGTTAAAAAACACTACTGAAAAAATATTTTCAGTTTAAAAAATTAGTTCTGGTTCTATTTTCAGATTAAAAAATGGAACTGAAACCATGCATTTTTTGAAAAATACTTCAAATTGAAAATATTTTCAGATGAAGTTTTTTAATTAAAAAAATATTTTTCAGTTAAAAGATGATTCTGAAAACATTTTTCAATAAAAATCTTATTCTGAAAAGCATCCAGTAAGAAACTAAGTTCAGAACTGGAAATAGAATCGAAAATAGAACTGAACTGAAAATTCGGAGCTCTATTATTAATAAGTCATAGATGTTACTGTATAGTAATATAGTTGCAATAAAATGATGTGAAATTTTAAATTGTTTATAGTATGAAATAATTGACTTATTAATAAATCAAATAAATCATGTAGTACATGTTATCAAAAACTATCAAAAACTGGTTTTAAGTTATTTATTTTGATTTTACATTAACTATTAAAAATCACAATTTTAAAACTCACAAAAAATCTGGTAACTATACAATTATGAAAACTGCTGTAAGTGAAATAGCATTATTATACAATCTTAAATGTGATATAATCTTCATTAAAGTGCTGTAATTATTATATCTAATTAAATAATTAAATTTTTCATATTTTGAGTTGAAGCTTAAGAAAAATAAGATAGAAGTAAGGAGTGTCTGTAATGTAGTGTTGCTATCACTAAAGATGATATGGGTCCTCAATTGATTTCCAAAATCCGCAATATTGCGGGTTTTGGAAATCAATTGCGCTTAGTAATTCACAAACCCACAAATAATTCGCAAACCTGCAAATAATCCACAAATCCGCAAATAATCCGCAAACCCGCAAATAATTTATAGTACCGCAAATAACCCACAAATAATTTATAGTACCGCAAATAACCCGCAAATAATTTATAGTACTGCAAATAACCCGCAAATCTGTATAGTATCGCAAATAATCTGCAAATTCGCAAATAATTTACATTATCGCAAATTTGCGAATAAGTGGACAAAATTGTCCACTTTTAGTATATAAATAAATTTGGTTATATTTAATTGCGAAGATTAAATTAACATGATTCATAAGTTTACAAAATGGACAAAATTGTCCAGAGACGGAAAAAAAAAGTGAAAAAAAAAGTGGACAAAGTTGTCCAGACGAAAAAAAAAAGTGAAAAAAAAGTGGACAAAGTTGTCCAGACGAAAAAAAAAAGTGAAAAAAAAGTGGACAAAGTTGTCCAGACGAAAAAAAAAGCGAAAAAAAAGTGGACAAAGTTGTCCAGACGAAAAAAAAAGTGAAGTAAAAATAGACAAAGTTGTCCAGCGACGAAAAAAAAGGACAAAGTCGAAAAAAAAAGTGGACAAAGTTGTCCAAAACCGAAAAATAGACAGAAACAAAATAAAGGGGAAGGGGACAAAATTATCATATACCTTATCGATAAATGTAAAATTTGCCAACAATTCCTCCAGATCAAAATATATACGACCTTCATTTTTTTTATATGACATTCTTACTCTATCTTGCTCAAAAGTACACGAATCAATTTTTTTATCCGTCTTTGTCCAAACAAGAAAAAGTGCTGTTGAAATTAAGCTTTCATCGTCGTCGGGTAAATAAACTTTTTTCCCGCGAATTTTTGAATTGAGAACTGAACAGGGTGTTTTTGACATTTCTAATATATTTATTCAATATTTTAAAAGCTGATACTTTATTTTTTATTTTTAAAATGAAGAAGGAAGAAAGCAATTGGGGTACTAAAAACTGTAAAAACTGATATTTATTTAATTGATCAAATAATAACATTTGATAACGCGATTGTTTTGATACGTAATTGTATATTGTGATACGTTTGATAGAATGAGTTTTGATACAATGATATATATAATTGTTAAAATAATGTATTGATTATGGCTGAATAATCTGATATATTATTATTATTTTAATTGGATTTTGGAAATAATATTTCCGTATTCTGGCGAGAAAATTTTTTTTTCGCTTCGGTGGGAATATTTTACAAAAAAAAATGATCATGTAAAGATGATCTACAGTCAATCATAATTTTTGAGATTATTCAGATTATTTGCGGATTATTTGTGGATTTGCGGATTATTTGCGATTGCGGATTTGCAAATAATTATTCTTCAAAATCTGCAATGTTCTGCAATATCGCAAATCGCAATTAATCCGCAATTAGGGTATTGCGGACACATCTTTAGCTATCACAAATATTTTGTTATCAGAAATTTAAGCTGATTTATTAGCATACTTATTTTTGAACAATAATAAAAGTTTTGAAAATAGCATTTGAACTGGTATTATTATTGACTTTTTGATACAGTTAAAATATGTGAGCTTGAATCCAAATTTCTTATTACTGACAAAGATTTTTCAGATCTCTACCGCTCGATTTGTCTAAAAAAATATTAAGATACAATTGTACTTTTGATACATAAAAAAGATAGTAAAAGCAAGATTAATAAATAATAAAAAATTCCAATAACTTAAATATAATAGTTTTGAAGTACAAAACAATTTTTTTTTATAGATCTTTAATTTTGTTCAATTTTATCCAAAAATATTTCTTTTTATCCTTTTTATCAAAAAAAATTTTGTTCAAAAGTATGGAAATTAATGAATAACCATTTATACTAATACCCATTAATTCCAATAGTTAATGGGCAATTTTATTCTCCAACTCAAATTTGGATTACAGCAGTTCAGAAAATTTATAATTTTTATTCTTTACTATGGTTATGAACATACTTATGGAATGAATGGTATTTTCCAGAATGCTGAATTTTATTGTTTCAAGTGGAGTATGATAGGATTTCAATTTTTAAAACAAGCATGTTTGTAAAAGCCCATTGGAAAGTAATAAAGCAGAACTTTTTATATAAATT
Source organism: Rhizophagus clarus (assembly GCA_015698045.1). Classification (NCBI taxonomy): domain Eukaryota; kingdom Fungi; phylum Glomeromycota; class Glomeromycetes; order Glomerales; family Glomeraceae; genus Rhizophagus; species Rhizophagus clarus. The sequence goes on along the minus strand of BLAL01000176.1, from coordinate 715,647 downwards.
TTTTTGTCTATATTTAGATTTGATAATATTTATTATTATGGAGCAAATGATACCTTATTAACAAAGAAGGTTTAAACAGCTGTTTATAGTAAAATGAGAAAAGGCAGAATGGAGAAAAGCATTCAAAAGAAAATGAAATAACCTGGTGAGACAGCCACTTAATAATACATATTTAACAGATACTACCTGTTGGATATGTGGATATCCAGCCTTTTTTACTAGTTGTTTTCTTATTTGTAAACATCTTGTTCAATAAAAAGGAACTGTAGATGCTCAATTTTTTGACCAAGTTCACCACCATCACAGTTATCCTTTTCTTAATACTTCATTAATACCAGTAGAAAATTCTAGAGAACCTATGGAAATAGTTGGAATTTTTGAGGAAGAAAATTCACTTGAAGATAATGATTCACATATTTGTAAGGAGTTGTATGGTAGGCTTATAGACAAACAGAAAAAGCACTAGAGATTCTTAAAGGTAATATTTTAATAATGAAATTTTTTAATTGATTATTTTAATAATGCATTTAATTTTAACTAAAATAGATCAACGAAACAAAGGAAATCTAAGATGGGCAAGAAGTGTTGAAAAGAATTTTAAAGAAATAGAAAAAATGTTATCTGAAATTACTTTATATAAAAGAAGAAGAACAATGCCTAGGACGTTCAAAGACCATTCAAATAATACATTATTTTTTAATTAGTGAATTAATATAATAAGTAATATTAATTATATTATAATTACATAGTGTATAGTAATTTTGTTGTTATTTTATTTTAGCGAATAAGGCAAAAAGAAAGAGTATAATTTTTATAGACCGTTACATAATTAGTAAATCAAATTTTTTATGAATATTTCCAAAAGAAAAGTATATATTGAAGTGAAGGTTGGGTTCAATATGGCTCTTTTGCATTTATGTTCTTAATAAAATTTTATTGAAAAAAGTTTAAGCATCATTAACTTAATTACAGTTGTAAAAATATTGTGCTTGTTTAATAATATTAATAAAAAAATTAGAAATTTATTTTCGCAATTGTAATCGAGTTTTAAATTTTAATTTGGTGTGGCTAAATTGTGCCACAAAATCACGTGGGGGTGGAAAAAGTGCCGGGTAGATGATGCATCCCCATGGCAAAATCCTTTCTGATTATATTTATAATTGATTGGCTTTCTAATAAAAAATTTTAGGCGGATTTACTGAAAATCCGTAGACTTTTGTGCAACCCGAAAATTATCAATTGTGTGCAAATTATATGCCGCCCCGTTACTGCACCTTGAAATTATCATTAGGCTCATTAAGCTGCAACGTGCATAAGGAATTTTGTTTTTTTCAATGCCAAATACGTAACTTTAAATAACCATTGATTCATTTACCACACCTTATCTGTTATTCTGTTTCATGCGTAAATTATTTTTGTGTTTGTGCGGCACAATGATTATTCAGTTCTCATTGTTTCATTATGTTTCAGTTACAAAACATTATTTGTTCATCAATTATTAAATATGGATTTGTGATTGTTTTTTTTACTGCGTGTAAAAAAAACTTATAAAAAATGATCGAAATTCTCTTTATCGCATTATCGCACAATAATGACTTATAAAATCTGGGTTAAATACGAAGATAACTATCCAATCAAAGTTACCATTAACGAAGGGGATGTGGACGATTTGAGAAAGGCAATCAGGAATGAATTACCAAGTCTTGATGTTAACCGGATAATGCTTCGCAAACACGGTGAAAAGGTTGACTTAGACTCCGAGCTTGAAATAGATGAAAGTTTCGTGAACAACTCAAAAACACCCATTCAAATATTTTTAAAAGAGTTATGTATGTATCAGGTTTTAATAATAATCGGTATAATACATGGTCGTTATATACTTATATTAGCTAACTGTTGATGTGTTAACCCTTTATTCACTCATTAATTACTACGATATTAGCTAATGATGTCCAAAAGTCAGACTGGGAGTGGCCTTGCTTTAACATGAAGCAAGATTGGTGGGGATATAAATCAATCAGCCCAATTGAAAAAAAAGATCAAAAAAAAAACAGCTCCGGTCCCTTTAGTATTATTTACTTTACTCACAGGGATGTTTGTACAACCCTTGTTGAGTTAAAATCTCAGCCATTAATCGAAATCCTACAAGAAATTCTCCTTGATAACGATAACATTAACGATGATACGCCAAGGATCAAAGCTCAGGATTTGTTTCACATTATGGAAGAATTAAAAATCCTACAAGACAAGTTGAAGTCTGCATCCGAATCTACATCTGAACCTTCGATGGAAACTGGTAAATATCTCTCTTAATCAATGTTATTCTAGAACAAGCTGACTTTAAATTCAATCCTTAGAAAAAAAAATCCACTTGGATCACTTGATTCGGTTCCTTGAACATGAATATAATGAGACGGATAAAAAACAAAAGAAAATGAAAGCAAATAAGACAGTTTCATTTGACATGTTGTGGGTATTTTATATCAAGGACTTGGAAGTATGGTAGTAAGTATTTTTTTACAAATTTCAAACAAAATGTTTTTTAAATAGTTCATATGATTTTATTTTGTCTATATTTTTTTAACAAGCCACTATTTAAATTGCTTATAAATTTACTTTCTTTTATTGGAAAAAATTGTTTTCTAGTAGGTGTAATATGTCCGGTCAGCAAATCAGTGGTACCATTTCTTCAACAGAAATGGAAATTGAAAATGTAAATAATGAAAAAGTGTCATTTTTTAGTATAATTATTAAGGTTGTTGATTATGATAGCAAGGGATTTAAGCATTGTTATGTAAAACGTCAAATCCAAGAATTTGATGGAGAGAAAAGTTTCTCTGATTTATCAGTTGTTCCATTCAAATTTTCTAAATCTCACGACTTTCTCAAGAAAAGTATTTATAATAATGGAAAAAGATTTTTTGAACTTTCAAAAGCTAGAAAATTTATGGAATATAAAGGCTCATTATTTCGTTGGAGAACGACGGATGGTTGCAGACGGTTAGAAGTGATAAGGGCTAATGGCCGTGTTATGATTGATCTCAAAAGTTTCGCAACCATGAATCCTGGCTATTTTATGGGCAATGCAAAACCACCAAATCCATGTGATATTGAATTGCTTGGTGAAAAGGGTTACCTCAAAGATTATGCCTATGAGAAAGCTTATCATTTCGCACCTGCGTTAGTATATGGATTCAGTTTTGCACTGAAGGAATGGGGCCAATTCATGGTCACGAACTTTGATGAAATTAAATTTAATAAAAATGCTTTCGATCGTTTGGTAATGCCTTGGGATAAAAAAGATGTACTTTTGGGATTAGTGAACCAGTACAGCAATCAAACGATCAGTGATAATGAACTTATAAATGGTAATTCTTCTGATTCCCTATTAGCAAAACAACTTGATCCTATTGCCAATAAAGGCAAGGGATGCATCTTTCTTTGTTATGGGCCACCTGGCACCGGGAAAACGTTAACAGCTGAAAGTGTAGCTGAATATCTTGGACGGCCATTGTGGACGATTGGCGTGAATGAGCTTGGAACGGACCCTCCAAGGTATTTAGCGTTTTGAACATGTTTTGTTATAATTTGTTATACTTAAAAATTTATTATTTGATTATCATTGTACAAAAGGGTGGAACAGCAATTAGTTAAGATTCTAGAAGTTGCTTTTACGTGGAAGGCTGTTCTCTTACTTGATGAAGCTGATATCTATCTTGAAGAACGTACCTCAAATAATAATGCAGAGCGTAATGCGATGACTAGCATATTTTTACGCCAGCTTGAATACTATCAAGGTAAGAAAGATTATTATCCTTGTTATCACATTTACAGAGGAGAATTTTTCATCAATTTAACTTCATCTTCATCTTTTATCTTCCTTTTTCCTTTTCAGGCATCCTTTTTTTAACAACCAATCGTGTTATTAGTTTTGATGATGCTTTCTGTTCACGAATCAATATGTTTTTCCATTATCCAAAACTCAATTCTGAGAAAAGGAAAGAAATTTGGAAAAATTTCATCAATCATGCTCACTTGGATCTCAATGCAGATGATTTTTGTGAATATGAATTGAATGGTCGTGAGATTCGTAACGTTGTTCATACAGCACAAACATTGTCTAAAGATAAAAATGAAGGAATTAAAGATCATGTGATCAAAGTTATTGGGATGGTTCAGGAATTTCAGAGAGAAATGAGAGAAATGAAAGAAACGAAAGAAGCGAAATTATATGATCAAGACTATCCAAAGATTACAGAAAATGGAATGATTAACGGATTTCAAAATAATTATCTAAATTAACTTATAATTAAATTATATATAGAATTCTAGATTTTTTTGTAATACTAAATTTTAAATACTATATTTATAAACCATATAAACTCAATAAAAATGATAAATAATTGATATATTGTATAAAATTTACAATGAAACTCGCTTGTAATCTCAGAGGAATTGGGTGGAATCGTTTGTAAATCACTAGTAATCACTTCGGAATCAGAAAGGAAGACTTTTATAAAATATACGCTAAACTTTAAATACAGAGTTGTTCATATAAAGATAAAAATTTTATAGTTGTTAGTATGATTTCTATGGTTTTTTGCGCAATTACCATTTTGTTTATAAAATGGTCGAGTTGTTGTACTGTATATAACTAATCACTTCTAATTACTTAATCATACATAAATTAAATCCCTTGTAGATTTTTTATGCGTATTTTTTGTTGATAAATTGTTATTCTATGAATGAAATATTTTATGGAATTCCGATTTACGCGCAATTTCTCCGATCCTGAAGTGTATTGATTGTAAATGCAAATATTTGATTCTCAAATACGACCGTTTTTATGGATCGATTATACTTGAAAATTTTAAAAGTACAACAATAAAAATTTGTCTTTCTTAAATTGCAATGTATCACCAAAGATGACTTTAATGGGCATCTTAAGTTAATACGAGTTCTGCGAGTATTTAGAGAGCAAGATTTCGTCATACGAAGAAACATTCCCAAAATTTACACACAATAAATATACGCCAAATTTTATTCCAAAAGAAAGAAGAGTTGGCTTTGAAGAATTTTTTAGGTACGATATGGCGAATTTTGATATAACGAATTTCACAATACAACGAATCTTCAGCGTGGTACTGTATTAAAAAATTCTCGTTACACCAAATGTGGAATACCATTTAACAAAGTTTATTTAGTATAATGAACTTTTGTCTATATTTTACCGCATTATAACAAATTTACCGAATAATTGACGATGTGGTTTTAAAAAAAAAAATGAATCCAAACTATAACTAATGTTTCTTTCCTTTTGACCCGCAGCAAACTGAATCCACCAAACTTTTGAATTATGTAAGTCGTTTACATAAATAAGGTCATATATCAACAATAAGGCATGTTAAGGTTGGTTTAATACTTTAATTATAAAGTAATTTTATATCAGATATATACTTTTTATATTCTTTAAAATATTTAAATACGTAAGTACTTTTTTAATTGTAGATTAAATACAACCTTCCTATTTTTAGGAACTGTTCCATCAGTTTTATTCTGTTAAAGTCTTAAATAGCATTTGTGTTTCACTAAAATAACGTTATTTTCATTTACTGTAGTTTGGTAATCACGTGAAGATATCAATTTTGCTATAAGAAATTATATGCGATTTTAGTTTTAAATAGATGGTACATAATAAAGTCATTTTTTTTTTGCGCGAAATGATATTTTAACGTGTAGTGAAGTTAAAACTTAACCAAATTTGTCATAGTTTGTCTTAACAATTAAGGTAAAAATAGTTTTGACCACTTGTTGTACAGATTGAATCTTATTACGCCATCAGCGCCGACCCTATTTGTGTAACTGATGCGCTCGAAATAAAGAGAGCCATAATTTAAATATCATCCGTTAAGCATATTCGACCCCAAGATATAAACATACACCACATGGATTTACCAACTATATGGAATATAAATGATAAATCTGATCGTTTAAGTGTAGATTCAGATGGACTTGGAGTGAAATATACAGGTAAGGTTATTACACATAAATGTTAAAATTTTGATTGAATTGTATAGTTTTACCTTTTTTTCAAATGCAAGGTCCTCTTGAGAATCATGCTGCTATAATTCGAACAAATCATCCAATTCCTCCACAATGCAGAATGTTTTATTTTGAAGTTGATATTGTTGATGAAGGAAAATATGAGTATGTTATACATTGGTCTGGATTTGTGTATTACAAGTAGAATCATTTTTTGTAAAATATTTTTCTATTCAAAGAATTATTGGAATTGGATTTTGCACTAATAAAATTATCCTGGATAGTAGAATGCCTGGTAATTACAATTTATTTTGTTTATTAACTACTATTAATTTTTCAAATAAAATATTACTATTTATATTATTAATAGGTTGGGATGATGAATCATGGGGTTACCATAGTGATGATGGAAAATTTTATAACTGTAATGGTTATGGTGATCTGTATGGGCCATTATTTAAAACTGGTGATACTATTGGATGCTGTTTAAATTTTAGAAATAATACAGTATTTTACACTAAAAATGGAATGAATCTAGGTAGATATTCTTTAAATTTTAATAATTGATTTTTTAATGATTAATATAATAATTAATATTTTACTATTTAAATAAATATAGGAATTGCATTTCAAGATTCTAAAAATATATTTCAAAATTTGAAAGGTACTTTATATCCTTGTATTGGAATGAAAAGTGGATCTTTAAAAGGAAATTTTGGCCATAAAAACTTCAAGTATACAGGTAATTTTTATTTTAATAAAACCTGATTTTTTGACTTTGATTTTAATATATTATTATTTTATAAATAGCAATGACAGATGATGATATTGATGAAATTATAAAGGAAAAATGGATTGAGGCTATTAATCTATATAATGATGATTTAATAAATGATTTTATAAAATCATTTAAAAATAATCAAAATATTATAAATATATTAACACATCAAGGAAAATTTTATTTTATTATAGGCAAATATGATCAAGCTCTTGAAAGTTTAACAAATTTATTAAAATTAGAACCAAATAATACATTTGCATTAAAATATCGAGGAGAAATTTATTATATAACTGAAAAATATGAAGAATCTCTTGCAGATCTAAACAAATTAATGGAAATAGATGCAAATAATAAATGGTTATTAATAGCTTATAATGAAATTATTAAAAAGTAAGATTATTAATTTTTAATTTTTATTATTAAATAATATAATTAATTATAATTAAATTAAATTATTAGACAGTTAAGTTTTATTATTTTTAAAATTAAAATTATATAATAATTTATAATTAAATAACATTTTAAATTTCAATTTAATTAAAATATTCAGAAAGTAAGTATATAATATTTATATTATTGGATTAATATTTTATAATAATTTATTTATTAATTATTAATTTATTATTATTTAATTATTTAATTAAATTATTAGACAGTAAGTATATTTTTTTATAATACATTTATAAGTTTATTTTTTTTATACTTATAAGATTTATATATATTATATAAACTAACCTAATCTAATTTAATATAATTAATTTAAGATGGTAAATATATTATATTATATAAATTAAAAATTTATATAATAATATTTATTAAATAATACTTTATTTTCTTTTTAATTAAATTTAATAAATTTATTTAGGCAGTAAGTATTTTATTTTTAAAATTAAGAAAATTTTAAAATTATTTAATAATTATTTTAATTAAATTATAATTTAATTAATTAAAATATTAGAGAGTAAGTAATAATGATTTTATAATACTTATAAAATTTAATTATTTTTTAATTAATTATTAATTATTTATACTTAATTAAATTAATAGAATGTAAGCAATCTTTTATTCAATTTTTTAGTAATTATTTTATTTTTTCATTTGTTTTTCTTCTGATGCATGATATTTTTAATTTGTTGTTTTCTTTTTTTTTCTAAAAAAAATATTTTATAATTTTAACAAATTTTTAATAATTTTTAATTATTAAGTAAATATTTAGCTAACGGATTGTAAGTATATTATTTATATTTAATATATAATTTTTTTAACTAACTTTTATTTTATTATAACTTAATTAAATTATAGAGAGTAAGTATAATAATTTTACAATAATTTTTTTTAAATTATTTCTATTAATTTTAAATTACTATATAATATTACTAATTTTTTTAATTTTAATAGAAGGTAAATATATAAATTTTATAATTTATTAGCATAAAAATTATATAATAATATTATTAATAAATAATATTTTTTTTTTTTGATTAAATTATTAGATTGTAAGTTTATTAATTTAAATTTAATTTTTAATTAATTTTATTTATTAATTATTAATCAAATATTTAATTATTAGGTTGTAAGTATATTATAATTTTAATTATTAATCAATTATAATTTTAATTTTTTTTTTTAAAGTAAGTATATTTAAATTTTAATTATTTTACTTCATTTTTTTTTTAACTTTTTATTAATTAATTATTATTTATTAAAAATAATTAGAATATAAATAAATAATATTATTTTTTTATAATTATTAATTATATTTTAAATAAATTATTAGAAAGTAAGTGTAAAATTTTATAATATTTTGCAATTTTATTAAATAATATAAATTTTTTAATTTTTTTTTTTTATTATAAATTTTTTAATTAATTTAATTTAATAAAATAATTTAAGAAATGAAGAGTAAGTTATAATTTTATTATTATTATATATTAAATAATATTAATTTTTTAATCAATTATAATTTAATTAATTATTAGATTGTAAGTATATTTAGTTTTAATAATTATATTTTTTTTAAATAATTATTAATTAAATATTTAATTATAGATTGTAAGTATATAATTTAAGTAAAAATATATATAATCTAAAAAAAATTAATAATTAATAATTTTATTTAATTAATAATTAAATTATTAGAAAGTAAGTTTTTATTTATTTATTTTTTTTCTTATTTACTTATTTTTCTCTTATTTACTTATTTTTTTTTGATTAATTATTAATTAATTGTTGATATTAGAGAGTAAGTATATATAATTATAATAAATTTATAATTATATTTTTAAAGTTTAATATTATATAATAATGTTTTATTATTTTTATTATAAAAATTATAATTTATTAGAGAGTAAGTATTATTATTTAATATTTTTTTTTTTTAATTATAATTATTAATTAAATATAATTTTATTAAATTATTAGCTGGTAAATATATTATTTTTTAAAATTAAAAATTTTAAAAATTTTACTATTTAATTTTTCTAATTATTTTATAAATAAATATTAGGATGTAAGTATATTATTAATTTTAAATTTAAAGTTTATTAAATATTATTATATAAAATAATTTTTTTTATAATTATTTTTTTTTTTAAAATTTTAGCAAGTAAGTATATATTTATATAAAATTTTTAAATTTACTATATTAAAATAATTATTAATTTATTATAATTCAATTATTAGTTTGTAAGTAAAAATTAAAATTATAATAATTATAATATTTATTTTTCTAATTATTTATTATAATTTAATTAATTATTAGATGGTAAGTATATTATTTTTTAAATTACTAATTTATATTATTAATTTTTTAAAATATTTAATTATTTACTTAATTTTATAATTTAATTAATTATTAGTGATATGTAAGTTTATTAATTAATAATTATAATAATATTTTAAAAATAATTTATTAATTATAATTTAAATTAAAATCAAATAATTAGAATGTAAGTATATTATTTATTAAATTAATAATAATTTTATTTATTTTTTTAATTAATTAATTATAATAATAATAATTTTTATTTTAAAATTATATTATTAATAGAACGTAAGTATATTAATATATATATCTTTATTACTTTTATTTATTAAGTTTTTTTCTAATTATTTTTTTTTTAAAATTTTAATTATTAAATTTATTAGTGAGTAAGTATATATATATAAAATTTTAATCTTTATTAAATAATATTTTTTTTACTTTTTTATTAAGTTTTTAATGATTTTTTTAATTTTAATTATTAAAATTATAATTAGTGAGTAAGTATAAATAATTTTATATAATTTATTATAATTAAAATTTAAAATTTATAATAATTATTTGCTAATTAAATTAAATTATTAGAAAGTAAGTAATATAAAAAATTTATAGTTATTTAAAATTAAATTTTATTTATATTATTTTATTAATTAATTATAAAATTTATTAATTTAGTTCGTAAGTATTATATTTAAGTAATTTATAATTATTTTTTAAAGTTTATATTATTAATTAATATTTTATTTTTAATTAATTAATTGAATTAATTAAGTTCGTAAGTATAGTATATTTTATAATTATTTTTAAATTAAATTATTTATTATTAAATTATATATATATTTTTTTTTTTTTTAGTGAGTAAGTATAATTTATTAAATTAAAATTTATAATAATTATATATTAATATTATTATATATTATTATTATTATATTAATTATAATATTAGATGGTAAGTATTATTAGTATATTATAATAAATTTATAGTAAAAATTTTATTAATGATAATATTATATCTTTTAAATTAATAATTATTAGTCAGTAAGTATTATTTATAATTTTATATTTAATAATATAATTTTTAATAATTAATAATTAATTCTAATTTTAATTTAATTAGATTGTAAGTAATTTAAAGATTTATTTTATTAAATAATTTTATATTTAACTAATTATTAATTATAAAATTATAATTTAAACTAAATTATTAGTCGGTAAGTAAATTATTATTATATTAAAATATTAGTATTTAAAAATTATTAAAATATTATTTTATAAATTATAGGCTGTAAGTAAATTATTTTTAAATTAAATTTTATTATTAAATTTATTTTTAATTAATAATTAATAATTATTGAATTGAATTATTTAGTTTGTAAGTATATATCAATTTAAATAATTTTATTTATTAATTATATTTTAATTAAATTATATTTAATTATTTATAGTTGGTAAGTATTATTTAAAATTTAAATATTTAAATAATTTTATTATTAAAAATAATAATAAATTATTATTATTTAATTAAATTATTATAGGGAGTAAGTATATATTATTTTAAAATTTAAGTAATAATTATTTAATAATTTTAATATAATTATTAATGATATTAAAATATTTTTATTTTTTAATTGTAATTAAATTATTAGAAAGTAAGTTTATATAATTTTAAATTATTTAAAAACATTAAAAATTATAATAATTAATTAAATTATAATTTTTGAAATAATTTTTATTAATTATAATTTAATTTAGTTGGTAAGTATATAATTTTTAATTATTTTTTATAATTTATTATTTTAATAAATAATAATATTTATTTAAAATTACTATAGGAAGTAAGTATATAAATTATATTTTTTTATTAACAGTATATCAAATAATTAAAATAAATTTAATTTAATTATAAATATATTTATTAGTCGGTAAGTATATTTATATTTAATATTTTAATATTTTAATTTATTATTATTTATATATATTTTATTAATTTATTAGAAAGTAAGTATTAAATTTTATAAAGTTTTAATTATTATAAAATAATTATAATAATTTATTTTTAAATTAATTAATTATTATTAAATTATTAGTGAGTAAGTATATTTTATAATTATATATTTTTTTATAAATATTTTAAATATTTTTTTTTAATTAATTCTTAATTAATTAATAATTTTAATAAATTATTAGACGGTAAATATAATATTTTTATTATTTTAATTTTTAATTATATATATTTATATTAATTAAATTTATATATTAATTAAAATAATTATATTAGTTTGTAAGTATAATTTTTATTATTAAAAATAAGTATAAATTTTTTAATTAAATTTTTTTTATAATTATTTAACTTTAATTAATTTTTAATCAATTATATTTAGACGGTAAATATATATTTTTTAAAAATTTAAATTTTATATTTTTTAATTAATTATTAATTATTAATTATATAATTTAATAAATATTATTAATATTATTAGAAGGTAAATATAAATTTTATAATTTTTAATTTTAAATTATTATTATTATTAAAATAATTATTATTTTTATTTTTAATTAATTAATTATTAGTTTGTAAGTATAATTATTTTATTATTATCTTTGTATATATTATAATTTACAAAATAATAATATTTATTTTTTAATAAATTACTAAATATTAATTAAATTATTAGACAGTAAGTATTTAATTATTTTTTAAATAAAATTTTGCATTAATAATTATTATTTTCTAATTATATTTATTATATTATTAGGGAGTAAATATATATTTTTATTATTTTTAAATTAAAAATTTACAATTTAATAATATTTTATTTTTTTTTATTAATATTTTAATTTATAATTAATAAGTTTGTAAGTATATAATTTTATAATTATTTAAGTATTATGATTATTTTTATTAAATTGTATTTTATTTATTATTATTAGGGAGTAAGTATAAATTTTTACAACTAATTATTTTAAATTATTTTTAATTACTATTAATAACGCTTAATTTATTATTTATTAGTTGGTAAATATATTATTTTTTTAAATTAAAATTTTTAAATATTTTTAATTAATTATTAATTAATTATAATTTAAAATAAATTATTAGGAAGTAAGTATAAATTTTAAATTAAAGTTTTATATAATAATAATATTATTAAATTATTAATATTTTAATTTAAATTATTAGAGAGTAAGTAAAAAAAAAATAATTTATATTAAAATCAAATTATATTACTTATTAATTTAATTAATTAAATAATTATAATTTAATAGATTGTAAGTATAAAATTTTATATTTATTTTTAATATTTTATAATAATTTATTATTATTAATTTATTTTTTATTAAAAATTAAATTATTAGAGAGTAAGTATAATTTATAATTATTTTTTTTTGATTTAAGAAAATGATACATATAATTAATTATTAAAAAGTAAAAAAAAAATAGTAATTAATTATAAGATTTTATAATAAAATATAATATAATATGTATTATTTTTTTTTATTATTATAATTATTTTAATTATTAATATTAATTTAAATTATTAGGAAGTAAGTATTATTATTTAAATTAAAAGTTTAGTAAAATTTTATTATTTAAATAATATTTTATTTTTATTTTTAATAAATTAAATTATTAGAAGGTAAGTTTTAAAATTAAAATTTTATAATACTTTATTATTAATATATTTTTTATTAATTATATTCATAATTTAATTAAATTATTAGCCGGTAAGTCTATATTATTTAAAGTATTTTATTTTAAATTTTAATTATTTTTAATTAATAAATTATAATTAATTATATAATTAATAAATTTAAAATTGCAAAAAAAATAATTAATTATATAATTAGTCGGTATGTAAATTATTTTAAATTAATATTATTTTAATTTTATTTTTAATTTGTTATTAATTTTAATTATCTAATTATATTATTAGTCGGTAAGTACATTAATTATTTTAAATTAAATTTTTAATAATAATTTATATTATATTAATTAATTTATTATTAATTAATTATAATTATTAGTAAGTAAGTAGTATAAATTTAATATTTTGTTTTTTTAATTAAATTTATTTTTTCATTTTTAATTAATTAAAATTTTAAAATTTTATTATAAATTAATTTAAAATTAGAAAGTAAGTATAATATATTTAAAAATTAAATTTATAATAATTATTTAATAATTACTGATTACTAATTAACTATAATTTAATTATTAGAGAGTAACTATATAATTTTATATTATTTTCTTTTTAAATTAATAATTTTATTATAATAATTATACTAATTATTTATTAATAAATTTTAGAATATGTGAAGAATGTAATGGATTTTATATTGTAAAATTTAATGAATGGTGTCAGTCATGTAATTCAAAACATCTTCAAGAAAATTTTGAAAAATGGCTTATTGAAAATAATGAAAATGATGAAAATAGTAAAAATTATAAAATTTATGAGTTTCTTAAAAAAGTTCAATCTAAAGCAAAAAGTCCAGATAAAGTAATGGAATGGATTCCATTTAATTATTTACAAAAAAGAGAATGTATTGCTAAAGGAGGATTTGGAACTGTGTATTTTGGTTATTGGTTAAATGGACCAATTAAATGTTGGAATATTAAATATCAACAATGGGAAAGATATGTATATCGTCCAGTAGCATTAAAATATTTAGATAAATCTGATATATCTTGTTTATTAGAGGAAGTAAGTAATTATTATAATATAAATTATATATTATATATTAATTAATTATATTAATAAAATTTGTATAATTTAGGTTAAACCGTTTGTTGATTTGATTGATAATACTCTTTTTATTCAATGTTTAGGATTTTCTCAAGATCCAAAAACATCACAATATATAATAATAATGGAATATGCAGAATTAGGTTCTCTTTCTACATATTTAAGTAAAAATAATATGATATGGAAAAATAAATTAAAAGCATTATTAGATATTAGTATAGGACTTGAGCATTTACATAATAGTGATTTAATTCATCAAGATTTTCATCCAGGAAATCTTTTATTTAGTCATGAAAAAGATTTACTCATTACAGATCTTGGTTTATGTAAACCAGCAGATCAGTGTAAACAGTCTGATAAAATTTATGGAATTATACCTTATACAGCTCCTGAAATATTTAAAAAAGGATCTGCTACTAAAGAATCAGATATATATAGTTTTGGTATGATTATGTATTTTATAGCAACTGAAAAACCACCTTTTTTTGATTGTATACATGATGAATTTTTGGTATTAAAAATATGTAAAGGAATTAGACCTGAATTAAATGAAATAGAAATACCAAAATGTTATATTGAATTAATGAGAAGTTGTTGGAATTCAGATCCAAAAGAAAGACCAACTATTATTGAAGTAAAAAGATTAATTAGATCATTTTATCAAGAAAAAAATAAAGAAATTAAAAAACAATTTGAAAAAGCAGAAGAATATAAAGAAGCAATATCTATTAAGAATAATCAATTACTTATTCATCCAGGAGCTAGTTATACATCTAAATTACTTAATCCTTATTTAAAAGATTTTTCAAAAAATAATAATATTGATTGTTCAATTGAAATTACTAATTTTATGGAGTAAGTTTTATTAAATTTTATATTAATTATATTTTATTTTATTATTAATTTAAATTATTTAAATTTTTATATAGAGATGATTTTGATGAATCTTCAAAAAATAATAATATTGATTGTTCAATTGAAATTACTAATTTTATGAAGTAAGTTATTAAATTTTATATTTATTATATTTTATTTTATTATTAATTTAAACTATTTAAATTTTTATATAGAAATGATTTTGATGAATTAAGTAAAAAGTAATAAAATAGAATTTTTATAAAAATTTATTGGCCTGTTTAATATTAAAGGCAATATTCAATTCATTTATTTTTTATTTTTTATTGTTCAACACTGATTATTATAAAGTATATGTAAAACTTATTTTTACATAAAAAATCAGTTTGTAATTGAACAAATTAACATTTATTATTTATTATTTTTTTTTATTTTTTTATTGTTCAACATTGATTATAGAGTATATGTAAAACTTTTTTTACATAAATAAATCAGTTTGTAATTGAACAAATTTTAAATATTTATTTATTTTTTAAATTTTTTTGAGGATTAATTTGGGAATAACCAGTAGTTAAATTTACCGGATGGTAAAATTTACCAGATGATGAATTTCACCATGATTTTTATAATATTTAAATTTATGGATGATTTTATGGTAAAATGATGAATTTCACCCCTAAGTTACATAACACATTACATGTAATTAATGCTTTACCCGAAAAAAATTGAAAAAATAAAAAAAGTGTTTCTAACATTTTGCTCTTTTCCTTTCCCTAATTCTTTTCTCATTTCTGTTGAAAAATTTCTTTAACAAAATGTTTCTAGCGTTTCAGTTTTATTATTTTTTAATCAAACCCTAGACACGAAATTGCAGTATGATTATTGTAAGGACAAAGGAAAAGGAATAAGAAAGAATGAGAAAAGGGAATGGGAAGTGAGATATAGAGATAAATTATTGGCTAAACTGAATTTTTTTTCAAAATTTATCGTACTACTGTACAATAAATTAAAAAAATTCGTACAGTACAGTTTATTACTATACTTATAATTTATATTTATATAATAGGTATGTAGATAATTTATACATACTAATAACTTTATTCACTTGTAACTGCACTTTTCTCATTTAAATAAATTTTTATTTCTAATGAGTTTTAAAGGTATTTTATTTGATATTTTTATAGAATACGATTAATTTAATATTTTTTTATCTCCAAAACTGCCTTTTAAACATAGGAAAATAAAAAAAGATTATGAGTAGAAATAAGTGTCAGGAATTAAAAAATACGAAAGTAAAGTATTAGCAAGAATAAACTGTGTCGAAATTACAGTTAACGATAACGAAAGTAAAAAGTAATAAATAAATAAATAAAACAGTAGAATAGTAAAAAAAACAATAAAAACTACCTTGAACTGTACGCTAGACCAAGCTTTAGAGAAAAGAATGCAATGTTTTATCTTAGAAAAATTTTTTGCACTTTTTTTTTAAAAATGTTAAAGAATAAAAAATATGCGTTTCGCATACTTTTAAATATTATTAATATTATTACAAAGGAGCACAATTTTAATAAATAAAAGTTCATTTGCGTTATATTAAATATTATAAATATTATATTACATGAAATTTATGAAATTTTTATTTAAAAACGCGTCAGTATTATTACAAAAAAAAATTATAACTTCACAAATAATTAAGCTAGTTCCATAAAAATCAATATACAGTCGGTGCTCAAAAATATCTGGCAAATTTAAATGATCGGTAAAATCGAAAAAATTTTATCGAATTTTAACCTTTAATTTTTCTGAAACTATCTTAATAACAAAAATAAAACAGATATTGCCAGAATCCTAATATTATGAACTTTTCAAGTATACTATTAATATTTGGTAGGGTACCCTTTACTTTTAATTACAGCACGTACTCTTCTTGGCATGCTAGAAACTAAAGTTTCCAAAAAATTTGAATCAATTTTGACCCACTCTTCCTGCAGTGCCAAGATAAGTTCTTCGGTAGATTTTGGTCTTGGATCATGCTTACGAACTTGCCTTTCCAAAAAATCCCATACATGCTCGATAGGGTTTAAGTCCAGGCTCTGGGCTGGCCACAGAAAAAAATTAATTGAATTTTCATTTTTCCAGTCTGTTACTATATTTGCTCTATAAACGGGCGCGTTATTGTCCTAGAAAATGTACTCATTTTCATTACCAAAAGACACAAAAAAAGGTAGTAAATATTCCTGTAAAATTTCTAGGTACTTTTTTGCATTAATATTTTCTCTAATAATTACTAATGGACCAATTTTATTACTAATAAAAGCACCCCAAACCATTATACCAGGGCTGCCTTGTTTAACTGTAGGTAAAAGACAATCAACATCATATTTTTCTTTAGGTTTGCGCCAAACCCAATGGTTAGAGTCATTTTAAAACAAAAGATATCGAGATTCATCGCTCCATACCACATTTTCCCACTCTTTTTCCCAGTTTTTCCTTTCCTTACACCAAGATAAGCGTTTAAGACGATTTTGTTCTGAAACAAAAGGTTTCCTGATCCCAGCCCGCCCATGATACCCCAATTCATAAAGATTACGACGTATAGTAGCTGTACTCACAGATTTAAGCCCCATTTCTTTAAATTTTTTGGTTAGATCTTCAACAGACTGCTGTCTATCATCCCTAATTAAACGATTAAGATGCCATTGATCACGATCATTCATAATGGGTGGTCTACCAGGCCGAGGAGATGATGACGTCAACCCATCTTTTTTCTACTTAACAATTACGTCATTTACTGTACTTCTTAGTATATCCAAAGTTTTAGAAATATTAGTAATGTTGTGTGAGCCCTTGTAAAGTCCGACAATTTCACCACGCTCAAAAGGAGTAAGCTCACGAGTTTTTGTCATTTTTATACAAAGAAACGTATTATAAAGAAATGAATTTTTTTTTTTTTTAGAAAATCTATCATAATTTTTATTCAAAAAAAAAAAATTATCAAATTTGATGCTATCGGTATTGATTTATAACCATTTAAAGTTAAGGATACGTGTTAGCAAATTATTTGATGATCGGCATTGCCGGATACTTTTGAGCACCGACTGTATATAAACTTTAATAATTACAGAACAACATTATTATGCTTATTTTACTTGTTTCTCTTGGCCAAACTCAAATTATAATTTGAAATGTAAACAACGCGTCCTAGTATTATAAAAAAAATCCATAACATCATGAAATTAATACAAGCCAATATACAAGCATCCCATACCTTATAAACAACTTTCCTTAAGCATTTTTCACCTGTTTAATATGACCAAATGCTGAAATTATGCTGTGAAATCTCTATAAAACGCGTTTGTTATGAATTTATTTATTGAATATTTACACCTGGAGTTCTGCTGCTGGTGAAAAATATTTAACTTTTATTAAAAATATATTTTTAAAATATGAAAAAGGGAAGAAAGAATGAAGAGAAAAGTTTTTAAACAAATAATTAATGTGGCTAATGAACCAATCAGATCCCCTTTGTTCCTATGAGCATGGTCAGGCAGATAATTTGACATTTCGGCGTAACCTGGCACACATAATCAGTGTATAAAAACCTATTTGCGGAATTTGCGGAGCGCAAACTACTTTCAATTTCCGCAAATTACACGTGATTTTGATATGCGCATTGCGCAATTTAAATTTTAGGATTTTATTAATATAAAAAAAATTTCATATATATGCGCAAATTGGACATATTTTTGCAAATTGCACATGATTTTTTGTTGCGCAATGCGCAACAAATACTTGAATTTTATACACTCACACATTAGGTCGTGCCTGTACTTGTACGAAAAAAAAATCGTACAATGATTATTCGATATGTATACCCGCTTTTTACTATCATAAGGATTATTTTTATTATTACTTATTATGATAGAACTTAGAAGACACTAAGTAAATATACTTTTTTTTAGGTCTGGAAGGTCATATAGGAAGACTTTAACAATAACACCAACTGACAGATTTTCTTATTGTTACTGACAAAAAATATTTTTATTATAACCAATTCGTGATATAAAGCATACTGTATATATAAATTCATATGTTTATTCAGGCCCAGGTGGAAAATATGGTTATGATATGAAATATGTAACCGGCATATACAACGTATTTTATTCAAATTTATATTTACTTTATTACTATCGATAATTAAAATCTAAAACTAATATTCACTAACAGTAACATATTTTGAGTAAATTTTCCATAATTTACTATTTTTGTTCTTCATTTGAACCAACACTTTACCCCAATCTGGTGGAGACAATTGTTTCATATTATATGTTTTGCTTGCAATATATTCAATTTCCCATTCTAATTTACCTATTTTATTTGCTTTTTTAATATCAGCATAATATTGAATATAATCAGTTAATATTCCAAACATTTCAAGAGAAGTTGAATAAGTGTATTCTCGAATTCCTGAATTATGAACTAATAAAATAATAATAATTAAAATTATTATTAGTTTTAAGAAAGTAATTAAAATTAAATAAATAATTACCTGGATAAATTGAAGGAGCATTATTTAATACTAAAATAACTTCTTTATTCGATTCTATTAAAAGATCATCATCCTTGTCAAGATATAATAAACTATATTTATCATGAAACCGATTTTTAGAAACTGTTACAAATGTTAAAGTATCCAAATTTGTGTGACCTATTTTGCAAATCATTTAATAATTTTCATAAAAACAAAATTACGATAAACATTTCGTAGTATATATATAATTATACCAGTAAAATGACCGGATATAACATCGGAAAATGTTCCAAGTAATTCTACATATTTACCGTAGCATGTACGATAAAATGTAGGTTCACCTATAAAAAATCAAAAAGTAAACAAAAGATAAAAAAAAAAGATATTGAATTTTATTACCTTCTGAATTTAAAGGAGGAATATGTTGCACGATAAAAACTTTTCTTTTTTCTTTTCTCGCACTAATTAATTGATGTCTAAACCATTTTAATTGAATTGCTCCTGGGGAATTTTTATGTTTACAATCTTCTATTCGTTCATTATGACTAAAGAAATACATAGAATTTAAGCTAAATATGCTAAGTTTTGAATTTATGTCTTGTCTAAAATATCCGCCTTTTAAAAAATCAGAAGTTAGATTTAATTTTAAAGGTTCCCATATTTGAGTCAAGTTACTGAAAAGCGTGTTTTGACCGCCTTCAAGTTGATTATGAACTATTTATATTAAAAAAAAACATATATATTAAATAATTTTATACATACAAAATTTATATTTCTCAACCAGACTTACCCCATTCATCATTATTTCCTAATGTAGGAATCTATTGAAATAAATATAGTTAAAAAAAAAATTGCATAATGTTACAATCTAATAATTCTATAATGTTAATTGATTACTTACAAATTTTATCTTATCAATATCAAAAGTCTCCATGATATAATTGATAATAGCTTTATGAGTCCATTTAATATAATCTTTTGTCAAAGGAAGGTTTTGATCTCTCCCGTGTCTCAAGGAATCACCAGTATAGATTATAAAATCGATATCTTGAAAATTTTCCTTAAGGAAAGAGAATGTTGAATTTACTAATGCATAAGATGAATCACATTTCGATTGTGGAGTTCCAAATTTTCCGGACTTATCCTTTGATTCTTCGGAATAATCATGACAAAATTTGGATGGATCACTATTTGGAAGATAAAATTTATCGAGATGGATGTCTGAAAAGTAAAAATGAAAATTAAGATTGAAATTTATGTTTTTATTTTTTTAATTTACTGTTTATCTTGAATTTATTTACCAGTTATATGTAAAAATTTTCCCGACAATTCATTATCGTTATTTTCATTTATTTGAAATTGCTTTTGGCGTGACAATTGATAATCCTGCATAGTCCATTGTGTATTTATGAGGGTTGCCTCCGTATTCCAATTCATCATAACGATATTCATAATAAATAATAACCACGCTGAATTGTTAATTATGGAATTCATTTTTCATAATATAAAAATATGTTACTTGGAGGTTTTTATTTGCAATTTGCAAAAAATTTTTTTTTTTTTTGGAGAAAATTATTAATTTTTAATAAAAAAAAAAAAAAGAGGGTCTACTAGATCTACTAAATATATCATTTTGATTCCGGAATTCAGCACGATCATTTGAAAAACATGTATCGTAGCGTTTTATTAAAAATTAGCTTTTCGGCGAAAATTATTATTTAAAAAAAAAGAAGGATCTACTAGATTTGCCATTTAAAGTTTCGGAATCCTAAGCATGATCATTTGAAAAACATGTATGATTGTGCAGTATTATTAAAAATTAACTGAATTAGGATCGTTGTATTATTTGGTGCATTTGGTAGAGTATTCTATTTTTAGACGATAATTTCTCACGATCATTCCTATCTATGTTACATTATAAATTAAAAAGATTTTTAGCCATTACCAGTTACTATTTTCTTTTTTATTTACATCTAATTCAAATTTCTATTTACGATGTCATATCTATCAAATTTACCAAATTCTATAATACGTCCTATTAATTTCGGATTAATTTGCTCTTCGAGTCGACCAATAATTCGTCCACGATTCAATCATAAAATTTGGTCACAAATTTCTAAAAATTATCATGATAATGAAGCCTTTGGGTATAGAGTTCCTACTACATTTACTATGCAAGATTGTTAGTAAAAAAATTTTTTTTTTTTTTTTTTTTTGTACCATTATTATAATATTTTATATATATATTTTATAAATTTAACAAACCGGAATTTATTTAACTGCGCCACACGGTTAATTTTTTTGGTGATGAAATTTCCTTAGATACAGACGTTGAATTATTAAATCGTATCGAAAATGCAAATTTACTCCGTCTTGTCACCGCATATAGAACTTATGGCCATAAAGAAGCTCACCTTGATCCTTTGGGTATTCTGGAACGGGAGTATGTTTCGTTTACCAAAATTTTGTTCTTTTCACTTATAAATTTATTCAAATATTTCACTATTAATCGAATAGAAAAGTTTTAGCTCTCGATTATGAAAGATATGGATTTACCGACCCTAACAAAGTTTATAATTTATCTGGTAATTTTATCATACAATACGAATGATAATTTCAATATTCAATTTTTTACATGTGATTATTTTAATATTAGGAATATTGCATGTGAAAAATTCAACTTCAACAAAAGATTCCAAAAAGGAAGCAGATATTGGTACTATTATTTCTCATTTGAAGAAAGTTTACTGTGGAAAAGTTGCTTATGAGTTCATGCATATTCCGGTAAAAATAATATTATGTTTATTTTCCAAAAATCGTGTTAGTTACGTTTTAACAATTTGTAGAACGCAAGTGAAAGACGATGGTTTTATTATACTCTTGAATTTTATGATAAAACTTCTTTAACTATAAATGAAAAGCGAAAAATTTTTGAATTACTTACAAGATCTGAGGTACATTATTACATTCCCGAAAATATTTTTTAAGATTATTAAGTTTTATATTTAACTTTCATCATAGGTATTTGATCACTTTATGTCGAAAAAGTTTCCTCAAATTAAACGATATGGCCTTGAAGGCGCAGAATCAATGATGGTTGCTTTGGAAAAATTATTTGAAGTTTCAAATAAAGGTATTAATCACCTATATTATGTAAAGTACTGTCAATCTATTTAGTAATTTCTTTTTATTTTTAGCTGGCGTAATTGAGGTTGTATTGGGTATGCCACATAGAGGTCGTTTAAATCTTTTAACAGATTTATTGAAATTCCCACCTGTAAGATTATTTCACAAAGTGAAAGGAAACCCTGAATTTCCGGAACATCTACCAGCTTCTGGAGATGTTTTATCACATTTAGGTATTTTTTTTTTTAACGGTGAAAAGTTTTTTTTTCCTTTAAACATTAAGATTTAAATTTTTTTTTTTTCAAATTTTAGCTTCTTCACTTATACTAGATTATGACGCAACAAAACCCTTAAGTGTCTCGATGTTGCATAATCCATCACATTTAGAAGTACGAATCGATGTTATTTTATTTATTTAAATATTAATAAATTTCTAAGTTATTTTTTGGGGGGAGACAGGCAGTAAATCCTGTCGCTATGGGAAAAACTCGTGCAAAACAAATGGATCTTTTAAACTTTGAAACAGATTGCAATTTGGGAGATCGCGTAATGTGTATACAATTACATGGAGACGCAGTAAGCAAAATGTAATTGGTTTATTTTGGTTTATTTTTTATTCAATCTAAATTTCTTTTTATTTTATAGGCATTTACAGGTCAAGGAGTCGTGATGGAAAGTTTTGGATTGTCAAATTTACCACATTTTACTTCTGGTGGTTCAATTCATATTGTAGTAAACAATCAATTGGGTTATACTACACCTGCACAAAATGCAAGAAGCAGCTGGTATAGCTCTGATATTGGAAAAATGATTAATGCGCCTGTTATTCATGTTAATGGTGATTTTCCTGAGGTGAGGTGAATGGTTTTAACGATACTTGTAAGATAAGGATAAGATTAATAGTTTTCAAATTTTAGGATGTTACACGTGCTATTGAAATAGCCTTTGAATATCGAAATAAATTTGGAAAGGTAAATAATTTTAAAATTTTCGGCCAAATCATAAATATTAATTTTATGTTCTCGCTTTAAATAGGATGTGATAATAGATTTAATTACATATCGTAGATGGGGTCATAATGAATTGGATGAACCTGCTTATACACAGCCTTTAATGTACGCTAATATTCGGTCGAGGAAGAGTGTTCCGGCGCTTTATGAAGAAAAATTATTGGTATATTATATTTTAATTTACACATATCCCATAATTATTTCCTTTTATTAGTTTTTTCTTAAAAAACAAGAAAACCAAAATAGGCCGAAGACTTAATCACCCAGAATGAAATTAAGGAATTCAGAGACAATTATTTTAAATTTTTGGAAGAACAATATAAGCTGTCTGATGATTATAAACCTGAGGTAGAATAATTAATAATATGTGAATAATATGACTTTAGGAATCTGGGATAAATAATTTATTTTAAAATAGGCTGATACATTGAAAAAGAAATGGAATAAAATGATTATGCCAACCGAAACAGTCTCAAAATTGGATACAGGTATTTTTTTTTTTTAGATATTCGTGAACTTTTCAAAAAAAAAAAAAAACTTTATTAGCAAATTTATAGGAGTCCCGAGAGAAATTTTAGAAAAAATTGGAAAGATTTCAGTAACTGTTCCAGATGATATTGTAAGCTATCATTAATTTCATGTATGTTATATATATATATATTTACATATTATTAAATTATTTTTCAACTAGGTCATACATCCTCGCTTAAAGAAATTTCACGTGCAGTCCAGATTACAAAGGATTGCCGAAAGAAAAAATATTGATTGGGCAACTGCTGAGGTTTCTATTTATAACATATTTAATTTGTACTTAATATTATATTAATGCCAATTTTATATGAAGGCTCTTGCTATAGGTTCATTACTACTAGAAGGACATAATGTTAGATTATGTGGACAAGATGTTGGTCGTGGTACATTTAGTCAACGTCACGCAATGATGGTTTGTCAAGAAACAGAACGCGTTGTTATTCCATTAAATAACTTATCAAAAGATCAGGGAATGCTTGAAGTTAGTATATATAAATCTTTTTTTTTTTTAATTTATTGCTTGTTAAATGATAAATAAGTATGATAAATTAATTATAGGTAGCGAATAGTAACCTAAGTGAATTAGCAGTAGTTGGATTTGAATATGGAATGTCAATTGAAAATCCAAATAGTCTCAATTTATGGGAAGCACAATTTGGTGATTTCTTTAATGGAGCCCAAGTTATTATTGACACATATATTTCAAGTGGTGAAGGTATACTTAATTATAAATATTTATTTAGACATATTATTTTATACTAATTTCATATAAACATGACATAAATTATAAAGTGAAATGGTTAAGACAATCTGGATTGGTTATGTTATTACCTCACGGTTATGATGGAGCAGGGCCTGAACATAGTAGCTGTAGAATCGAACGATTTTTACAGGTATAATTTTCTTTATGATTTAATCACGCTATATATCGGTTTAAATTTTTTTCTAAAAATTTTAACAGCTTTCAAACGATAGACTTGATGTATTAAATGATAATATACCAATCAATCCAAATATGCATATAATAAATCCTACTACTCCTGCGCAATATTTTCATGCTTTAAGAAGACAGGTTTGATATCAAACAAAGTGTTTCTTATGATATATTAAATACAATACTAATTAAATTGTTGTTTTTTTTTTTTAGTTAAAAAGAAATTTTAGAAAACCTCTTATTGTTATGACTCCAAAAATATTATTAAGATCACCTGTAGGTTTTTTTTTTATTGTAGTAGTAAATATTATATTATTTTTTATTCTTAAATAGTTATTTATTTTAATAACCCTAGGCTGCGGTTTCTAATTTTGAAGAGATGATATCTGGTACAACATTTTTACCAGTTCTTGGAAATAACGATATTTCAGAAAAATCAAAGTAAGAAATTTTTACACGATCTTATAATGTTGTGATTAGATTAATTTATGCGTTTCTATTGGCTTTAGAATTGAAAAGATTGTATTTGTTTGTGGAAAATTGTATTATGATCTTGTAAAAGAAAGGCAAAATAAAAAATTGGAGGATAAAGTTGCAATCATTAGAGTTGAGGTACAATTAAATTAATAATTATTTTTTAATTCATCAATTGTTATATTAATTCAATTATTTGTTTAGGAATTATGTCCATTTCCAAGAAAAGAATTAGAACAAGAATTAAGTAATTATAATAATGTGCAAGGTAGTATATATCAATTATCTTTTTAAATGAGTAATAATTAACTTATACATATATTTCAATAATTATAGAATTTATTTGGTGTCAAGAAGAACCACAAAATAATGGTGCTTTTACATTTATTGAACCAAGATTGAATCAAATATTACCTAATAATCATAAGGTAAAAATATTTATTTATTAATTTTTTTTAAAAAAAATTACTTGAATTAATTAATTTTATTATTTTAGATAAAATGTATTAGTCGACCAATAAGTGCTGCACCAGCTGTTGGTATTTCCAAATGGCATGTTATAGAACATTCAAAGATTTTAAATGAAATTTTTTAGTAAAAATATAATTATTTAACAATTTTATTATTATTATTATTATTATTATTATTTAACATGATAGCATTAACAATTTTATTATTATAGTAATTTTAATTATATAATTTTACTATATTTAATTTCAATTTTATTGGATAAATAACTAATAAATAATAAATAAAAAAAATTTATTATATTTAAAAAAAAATCAATAAATAAGAATTTAAATATAGTAATTTTTATTTATATATAAGATATTTAAATATAAATTACATGATTGAAAATAAAATTTTTAAAATTAGAGTAAATTTATTTAATATATTTCGCTTATATTATAACACATCCTTATACACTAGTCAAAATTTTGATGATTAATCAAATACATATTAAGCATTTATATGTATTGGATATCTGATACATTATATTTTAAAATATGCCTAAAAATTATAAATTGCCTAGACTTTGATAGCTAAACTATTAGTCACCAATATATTGTTTAATATATATCAGGTATTTTTTTTTTGGTATTGATAATGTACTATCATTTATTAAGTAAAAAGAGGATTACAAATATTAATCACTTCTAATTAATTATAAGTACTCCCAGTTATAGACCGGTTTAATCATCCACTAACCTAACCATTAAAAAAATATTAAATAATAAAAATCAAACCAATAAAAATCATTAACTAATCTAAAATATTAATAAAACAAAACATAATTATAATCAATTTAAATAAATATAAACTAATAATAATAAAAAATCTAAACATAAAAATATTAAAATATTAAAATAAAAAACATCACTCCAATAATCCATAATTAAAATTTATTCTTTATTATAAAAATATTCAATAAAGTTAAAGATTGCTATAAAAATAGTTTGATTTATGGTAGCGTCCACATGCTTGAAATCTAACGATCTAATTTAAAAGTTTTAATATAACCCATAATTAAAGCTTATATAAAAAGAACTGCAGCCATTTTTACGTTTAATGCTACAATTGTGAGAAATGGGTGATGGATCAGATTCAGAAATATAGGGATCATCATATACTTCATGATCATCAGATGAAAATTTGAATAACAAATCAGAAGTACAGTGGCTTACAAAAATAACGCATCATTTAAAAATTAATTTTTAATCACATATATTAATATCAAAATTAAAGCCAATCAAAATAAAATTTAAAATGTAGATTATTTAATATGTAAACTACCAGAATATGCTAAAATTTAATGTAAATCAATTGGTTAATTTTTTATGTACATCACATTTCATCAAAAAATGGGATGCATTACTTTTGTGGTTTTTATATTTTTTAATAAATTTAGCATTTTACAAAAAATTAATTATATGTTTTATTATAAATTAAATAATAGATAAATATTAAATGTTCCAAATTATTAAAAAAAAATATTATTTTAATAGTTTATTAATTAATTTTATTTAAATAGTATATTTAGTAATTATTGTATTAATATATATAAAATTATAAGATTATAATATAATTATAAAATATAAAAAAAATATGTATATTTTATAATAAAATTATTATAATTTTTTAACAAGCGAATTTTTTAAAAAAAATTTCACAATGATCAGATTCGTAGATCAGAAATAATTAATTGTTAAAGATTAATAATAATTATTATTTTATATATAAAAAAATGTTTTACTAAATAACTCTGTATCCAATGATTACAGAAAGTTAAAATAAGCTAGTCAGATTCGTCTCATCGAGACGATTCCAACGGTAGTTGTTTCACAATTCTAGATATGATGTAGCACGAGTTACATATGAAACATTACTGTACTGCATTATATATAATATAGTTTACTATGCCGCATAGACGTTTTAAACTCTATCTCCTTATCTATCAAGCCAAAAAATATGATACAACTACCATTAGAATCGTCTCATTGAGATGATTCTAATGAACTATAATTTAGCTTTCCACGATCACTGGATGAGGAGATAAATATCAAAACGCCTATGCGGCACAATAAACTATATTATATATGATGCAGTACAGTAATGTTTTATATGTAACTTGTGCTACATTATACCTAGAATTGTGAAACAACTACCGTTGGAATCGTCTCGATGAGACAAATCTGACTAGCTTATTTTAACTTTCTGTAATCATTGGGTGCAGAGTTATTTAGTAAAACATTTTTTTATATATAAAATAATAATTATTATTAATCTTTAACAATTAATTATTTCTGATCTACGAATCTGATCATTGTGAAATTTTTTTTAAAAAATTCGCTTGTTAAAAAATTATAATAATTTTATTATATAAAAATATACATATTTTTTTTATATTTTATAATTATATTAGCATTAATCTTATAATTTTATATATATTAATACAATAATTACTAAATATACTATTTAAATAAAATTAATTAATAAACTATTAAAATAATATTTTTTTTTAATAATTTGGAACATTTAATATTTATCTATTATTTAATTTATAATAAAACATATAATTAATTTTTTGTAAAATGCTAAATTTATTAAAAAATATAAAAATCACAAAAGTAATGCATCCCATTTTTTGATGAAATGTGATGTACATAAAAAATTAATCAATTGATTTACATTAAATTTTAGCATATTCTGGTAGTTTACATATTAAATAATCTACATTTTAAATTTTATTTGGATTGGCTTTAATTTTGATATCAATACATGTAATTAAAAATTAATTTTTAAATGATACGTTATTTTTGTGAGCCACTGTATGCTATATATCAGGTATCCAATATATATAATTTTTAAATTCATATATGAAACCAAAATGAAAATAATAAAGTTAAAATAATTAAAAAACATAATTGAAATACAAATTAATAGTTAAAATGATTTATGAAATTAAAGTATTTATAAGTTTAAAAGAATTACTTTTTTTTTTTTTTTTTTTTTGGCATTGACAATGCTACCATCTTTATTGAAAATTACTGGACTACATGATAATCACTAATAATTAAATCTAGATATAGCTCCAATCCAACAGAAGTTTAAAAGAATTACAGATTACAAATAAATAATAATATCTTTATTTAATTAGGGACATGTCAGAAATCAGCTGATTTTCTTCAATTAATAGCCCTTACTTCCTACCCTCTACCTGATCACATTTTGATTGGCTAAAAAAATATATAATAATATATTATATATATAATCATATTTATATAATTAACTTGAAAACTAATAATCCAATTTTTATGAATTTTTTTTGTTTTATAGCTTTTATTAAGTCTTATAAAACAAAAAAAAATTTAGTTAAGTTGAGTCATTAGATGGCTAGACATTTGCAAAATACTTTTTTTTTTTTTTTTTTTTTTTGATTAAAGTCATTGGATAATGTGTAATTTATTAATATAAAGTAAGAAGGATACAAAATATCGCTTTTAATCATTGAAAATAATAGGTTTCTTTTTGATTCTTTAAGAGTGACCATTCTGAGACATAGTATGTATTAAATATTCATATAATAAATCTTTGAAGATTCACTTCTATGGGTATGTCTTTAAATATAGGAAAAAATCTAAGATTATGATTAGTATAATCTAGTTTGTTTTTAAATAAATAACCATTAATTGAATCCTTCTTAGCTAATTTATCTACTATTTCATTCCTATATATACCACTATATCCTTTAATTTTTTCCAACTTAATCTGGAATTGCTTTTTTTTGATAGCCATATGTATTTTGATTATTATGAGAGAATTTGGTTGTTTAACTCTATGATTGATTGAAGTTAAGATCCAGTTGTTAATAGCTGCAATAGTGCATTAATTATCTGTGTAAATTGTGACGTATAAAGCCTTAGGAGCTGCCAAGAGTATCAGGAATTTAAAAATATTTTTAGTTTATAAATTTATTTGATTTTATTATATTTTATATGATATTATATATAATTTATTTAAACTAATTAAATTTTTTATTTAAAAATTATTTGATAAATTATTTTAATTGGTAAGTTATTATTTATTTAACTTTATTTTATTTAATTTTAAAATTAATTAAATTTTTTATTTAAAATTTTTTTTTAATATTATAGAATGTAAGTATAAATTAATTTAATTTTATTATATGAATGTTATTATTTAGCAATCCTGTCCTTCCTATCACATAATCATGTAAAATTTTTAATTAGCTAATTTTTTTTTAACTTAAAAAATTTCAATTAAAATTCCATAATATAACTTAATTATTTATATTTAAAATTTATTTACAGTTAAAAATTTTGTAATATAACTTAATTATTTATATTCAAAAATTTATTTAACAGATTAAATTGTCTTTTAAAAGTTAATACCTATTTATTTTTAACATAATAGATAACTAGTAATATATATTATGTAAGAAAAGTCTCATAATAATGATAAACAAAAGCAAAGAGAAACAAAAATAAGGTGAAGAGGAACAAAAATAAGGTGAAATAGAATAAAAATAAAGATATTTTAGAGAAAATCAAAAATGAAGAGAAGAAAATAAAGATGAAAAAAAAAAATAAAGGTGAATGAAATAAAATAAAAATGAAGGAAATAAAATGAAGATGAAAAGAACAAATAAAGAAATGAAGAAAACCAAAGACAGATAAATAAAAAAAAGAAGAATGTGGATGAAAACAAAAGATAACAAAAGAAAGGAAAGCAAAAAACTAAAATCTAAAATTCATAAAGAAAAATAAATAAAATTAGTAAAAATAAAATATAAAAAATAAACAAAAAAAAAAAAAGAAGTATACCCTATTTGTAAAACTAAAAGGCTAAAGATCTAAAAAAAAAGAAATTAAAATAAGAAAAATTTAAAAATAAAAGAAGAAAAATATAAAAACAAAATATAAAAAACTAATACAAAAATAAGATAAAATAATATACCTTTAATATAAAATCAAAAAATTTAAAATCTAAAAGAAAAAGATAAATTAGAAATGAATGAAAAAAAATATACCTGTAAAATTAAAAGATCTTAAAAATCCTAAAAAATAAAGAAAAAACTGAACAATAAAAATATACCTGGTTTTTGTTTTATTTAAAAGAAAAATATCATGTCTAAAAAAAAATTATCTATAAGCAAATAATTACATTGATCAGCTAATAAAATTTGTTTGTTCATATAATTATAATAAGGATCATCATAGTGATCAGAGTCTCCAATTCCATTTTTTCTAATTATATTTATATATTTAAACTAATTAAATTCATTATTTTTAGTTGGTAAATTATAAATTATTTATTTAATTTTATTATATTTATATAATTTAAACTAAGTTTTTTATTTAAAAAATTATTTAATATAGAATAATGTAAATAATCAATATAAAGTTCATTAAGTCTACCACTATTACAAAAAAAGAATTATGTAAAAAAAACTGATATAATAAAAGAAAAATATTTCTGTAAAAATATCTGAATATCTATATAGTATATAACAATAAAATTTTAAATAGCATTTCAGACTTAGAATTTATTATATTTGTTTCACTTAATAATCAAAATATACTGTGAGAAAAATATTTTATTGGTAAATTTTTTTTCAAAATTCATTAATTATAATAAAAAAAAATATATATATATACTTTCAAACTTTCTCAAGTTTTCTCAAATTGTTCAATTTACTGTTTTACTTTACCAATTTATTTATTATCTACACAATTAATTTAAAATGAAAATTTTATTAAAGTGTATACCGTAAAATCGTGAAAATAAGCACCCCTTTTTTGCAATCACGTGATCACAAAAATTGATAGGGGTGCTTATTTTTGCGATTTTTTTTACCCCTTAATCTTTTTTTTACGCGAAAGAATATACTTTTT
Organism: Rhizophagus clarus; assembly: GCA_015698045.1. Taxonomy (NCBI): domain Eukaryota; kingdom Fungi; phylum Glomeromycota; class Glomeromycetes; order Glomerales; family Glomeraceae; genus Rhizophagus; species Rhizophagus clarus. Next base: position 683,438 of record BLAL01000176.1, on the reverse strand, counting down.
CTTAAAGAAATGACAAACAAAAAAGTTGGTGTAAGAGAAAGAACTTCATATTCAATTGAAGAAAAATTGATAGTAGTGAAATATGCTCAAATAAATGGAAGAAATGCTGCAGCAAGACATTTTGATTTAAATGCTCTAATGATCAGAAGATGGATTAAAAAAAGTGATGATTGGGAAAAAGAGAACAAAAAAAAGAAGCATATTGGATCTGGTAGAAAGGCTTTTTATCCAAAGGCAGAAGACAAATTATATAAATGGATAATTGAACAAAGAAAAAAAGGCTTAGCGGTTAATTATACAATGGTAAAATTACAAATGCATAAAATTCTTAATGAGCCTACAATTCAAAGATTATATCCAGCAGGAGATGATGAATTTCAAGGAACCCTTTCTTGGATTCAATCTTTTATGAAAAGATTTGATTTATCATTAAGAAGAAGAACTAAAATTTCGCAAAAATTACCTGAAGACACTGATGAAAAATTGGAAAATTTTAAGCGCTTTATTATATGACTAAGATCACAATATAACTTTGATCTGAATAGCATTTATAATATGGACGAAACTCCCATATGGTTTGATATGGCAGGAAACATGACTATTAATAATAAAGGAGACAAAACAGTGCATATTCGTACTACTGGTAATGATAAAAATCGGTTTACAGTAGTTTTAACTTGTTCAGCTGGTAAGAATTTTTAAATTTCGTAGCTTTTATTTGTATTTGTTTAAATTTAACAATGTTTTATTATTTAGATGGTTCTAAATATCCACCTATTTGTATTTTTAAAGGAAAACAACTTCCTCGTGGAGAAGTTATTCCAAAAGGTATTATCTGTTGGTTTCAAGAGAATGGATGGATGACATCAGATTTAATGAAGAAATATATTGAATTTTTATTTAGATTACGTATGGCTGAGAATTTGTCAAAAGAACCTGCCATGATGGTGTATGATTCTTTCCGGGGTCATTTGGAAGAAAGTGTAAAAGACAAGTTTAAACAGCATGATTTTCACTTAGCCGTTATTCCTGCAGGACTAACTAGTATATGCCAACCATTGGACGTATCAATAAATAAGCCTTTCAAAGATAATATGCGAAAAGAATGGCATGAATGGATGTGTCAAGGTGGTGCTGGTGAAACAGAAGCCGGTAATTTGAAAAGAGCAAGAATTAGTGATGTATGTGGCTGGGTCAAACGTTCATGGGATGCTATTTCTGATCAAATTATCTTTAATTCTTTTAAAAAATGTGCTATTTCAAATATGTTAGACGGATCTGAAGATGATATGGTTTACGAAGAAATTGACAAATTAATTGCAGAAATTGAAGAAGAAAATTTAGACGAACTAGATGATAGTACCGAAATTGTTGACAATTAAAATTCTTATCAGTTTATTTCTCAATAAATTGTTGCAATCTTAACCCCGTCACAAGTCGTAAATTGCAAAGCTGATAAAAATGTATTTCCTACAAAAAATTACACAAAAAGAAACATTAGTGAAGTTTCTTAAACAAAATGCCGAAGTTTCCTCCTCATACCTACTATATTCTATTTTATAGACTATATCCTAAAAAACTTTTCTACAAAAATAATTGCAAAAGAAGTTAGTGTTCGTTTCTTTAAGTAAATTTATGAGCTCCCCTTTTATACTTACCATATTTCCATTTTAGAGCTGAAGTACGTTCTCTTTAAAGCCGTTTCTTATAAAATTTAAAAATAAAATATTTAATACCAGTAATATTTTTAAATAAAAATTACCGGTAAATTTTTTTTTAAAAAAAAAACTTTTTTTCACGTATTACAAATTAATAGCAATTTCAATTTTTGGGGGTACTTATGAGGGGTGCTTATTTTTAATTTTTTACGAATGCTGTTGCAAATCGACAGGAGGTGCTTATTTTCGAGGGGTGCTTATTTTCACGATTTTACGGTATATGTAAAAATAAATATATAATTAAATTATAGATGCTACTTAAATCCAAAATAATTTGGGATTATGGCAGCCCAAATATATAAATCCAAATTAATTTACAAATTACATATATAAATTTTGCAATTTGTATATTTGAAATTTGGAAATTATAGTTACTAAAATGTATAAATTAATTTGAAATTTACTTAAAATAATTTGGATGGTATTTATAAATTAAACAGGTTATTTATAAAGCAAAAGAATATTTTTACAATTAAATTATATGATAAAAATAAAATCAAAAAAACTGAAATAGTTTTTGATGATCTTGATATTGATTATTTAAAAATTCTAATAAACTATAAAATAAATAAAAAAATTAAAAGATATAAATCTTTGAAAAATTAATATTATTAAAGAAAAATTTAATAATATGAATTTAAAAATTATTTTTTATAATACAATGTTAAAACCTACATGAAAGTTTAAAAATTATTTTTTAATAAACATATTGAATAAAAATAACATACATATTATTATATAAATACCTGCTGCTACTGGTATATTTTACTTTTTGATTAACATGTAATCTATTTCACTTTTATATTAATGGTCAAATTACTTAAAATTTAAAATTATTCTTATCTTTATCAATCATTTCACTTAAATCAAAATATTTGTAATATTGAAAAAATCTAAGTTTAAATAGAGCATTACTAATTGGGATAAGTATTTTAGTAAAGATATACAGAATTTTTACTATGTGTTAGAGATAGAACTAAGCATTTTGATGGAATCTTTAAAACCAAAATTAAAAAAATTTAAAAAAATTTTGAAATTGAAAAATAAATTAAAATTAGTATTTAAATATTAATATAAATATACTATACCTTATTATTACTATGATCTTATAAGAAAGAAAAGCATATCAAACTAGAGGAATATTTATATGAATCATATACTATACTTCTATCTTTATACATATATATTTATTGTAAAATTCTTTGATTAAAATCTGCTGATTTTAAAAAAGAAATCAATTATATTTCTTTCTTATATTAAGGATTTTACTAATTATACTTCTTTTGTATTTACTACAAAATTTTAAATTTATGACTTTTTAATAATAAAAATTATTTAAAAAAATATATATTATTAATAATAATATTTTTAAATACTTTAAATAGCAATTTCATTCATACTAAAATGTTTTTTTTAAAAAGATCTAAAAAATTGAAAAGACTAAATTTTAAACAAAAACTTGATAGTTTACAAAAAATTGCAGATTTTCTTTCTTTGTATCTTTATTTGTTAAAAATAAAAAAAAAATACAAAATAAATAAATAAAATATTATATTAATTATCTTAACATTTATCAGTTTATATATCTTTAATAAAGTCATTACTAGCACATGAAAATTTTTTGTTTGAAATGTGGTTAGTTAAGGATTTTAAAAAGAAAATTACTTAATACGACTTTATAGATGTTTTTGTTTACGATTATTATGATTATAAAAGTATAGTATTAAAATTAAAATGCTTATATATGTTAGAACTTTATAATGGAAAAATAGGCGTATAAAGAAAGGAATGATTGATTAGAAATTATTAAAAAATCTCAACAAAGAATTAAAACTGAATTTAAAGATGTTTTTAGAGCTCCAATCAGTTTTGGTAATTACCAAACTGTACCAATCGGTTTCGGTATCAGAACAGTTTCAGTTTTATGATTTATTGAACCAAAACATTCAGTAAATTTACTGATCAGTTTCGATAACTGCGGTTTCGGTATCAGTTTTGTGATTTACTGAACTGATTTACCAAATCGATTTATGATGATAAAATAATGAACGAACCCATTTTTTTTCATCATTTAATTATAAAAAGTTGCGAAACCATTTTATTAAATGATTTAAGTTTTCTTCTAATTCATTAAAAAAAGACATTTTACGACATTTTTTTGTCATGTTAATTAATGTTATGAAAACGTTTTTTTATAATTTGATTAAAAAATAAAATAAAAGTTTTGCATCATTTTTTTTATTGCGTTAATAAAATGTTGCGAAAATATATTTAATAAATTATTTAATTAAAAAAAAACGTTTCGCAACTTTTTTTTGTCATTTTAATAAAAAAGAATTGCGAAACGTTTTAATATAAGTGATTTGATTAAAAAAAACGTTATTTTTGCTAATTTAATAAAAAAATGTTTTGAAATGTTTTTTATAAGTGATTTGGTTAAAAAAAACGTTTACAACATTTTTTTTGCCGTGTCAATAAAATGTTTAAAAATGTTTTAATAAATTATTTAATTAAAAAAAAACGTTTTGCAACATTTTTTTGTTATGAATCATTACAAAATGATTATATTGTTTATTTGATTAAAGAAAAAACGTTTTGAAACATTTTTTTTGTCATGTCAATAAAACGTTGTGAAAACGTTTCTAATAAATTATTTAATTAAAAAAAAACATTTTGCAACATTTTTTTTATTACGAATCATTGCGAAATGATTAAAAATTGTTTATTTGATTAAAGAAAAAATGGTTTACACATTAAAAATTGTTTATTTGATTAAAGAAAAAACGGTTTACACAGTTTTTTTTGTCATATCAATAAAACGTTGTGAAAACATTTTTAATAAATTATTTAATTAAAAAAACATTTCGCAATGTTTTTTTTGTCAATTAATGAAAAATATCGTGACGTTTTAATAGATTATTTAATCAAAAAAAAATGCTTCACAATAAAAAAATGTTTTTTTAAAGTGATTTAACTAAAAAAATGTTTTGCAACATTTTTTTTTTTGCTGTGTCAATAAAATGTTGTGAAAATGTTTTTAATAAATTATTTAATTAAAAAAACGGTTTGCAACATTTTTTTGTTATGTCGACGAATAGTTGCAAAAACGATTTTAATTGATTATTTGATTATAAAAAATGCTTCGCAACATTTTTTTTGTCATGTCAAAGAATTGTTACGAAAATGATTTTAATAGAATATTTAATTAAAAAAAACATTTCGCAACGTTTTTATAGATATATAGTGTAAAAAAACAGATTTGTTTATTAAAAAAGCTTTGGAACTTTTTTTTAAAAAAACAGTCAGTAAATCAGTTCAGTTTTTGGTAATTACCGATCGATATCAGTATTGATGATTACTGAAACTGATCAGTTTCAGTAGTTGCAAAAACCAATACCAATCAATTTGGTTCGGTATCAGTTTTTCAAAAACTGAACTGAACTGAACTGATCGGAGCCCTAGATGTTTTAATGGGTAGAAATTATATGTATTATTCAAAAGATAATAAAAAATATAAATTGATAATGGTATGAAATATAATTGATGATAGTTTGAATCAAATTTGTAGTTATATAAATATTGTAAGTAAAGGTAAATTTAAGCAAAATAAAATAAGAATTTGAGATAAAAGAATTGAAATAGATGATGATGATGAATTTTTAGGTGAATACCTTATTGTATTACAGTCAACTCTCTCTATAGTCACACATTTAGGACAATCTATATTTGATGACTTGAGATGTGATTATAAGCAATAAAATCTTATAATTAAATCAGTAATTTTGGCTAAAATTATAAATTGTAATAATTTTGGTTAAATATTTACATCATAGTAATTTTGTCAATTTTATTCCAATTATTTAGATTTATAATCATTAGATTCCTCTTGATGAGACGATTCTAATGAACCTAAAATCATTAAAATCTGATTACTAGAACTTGTAATAATTAAAATACAGTTAAAATATTTAATGTTATGTGAATTTTATATATAAAAAATACTGATTTGGTTTTTAAAATCAAATTTTTTGGTCAATATTGATCCAATCATTATAAAATTACTACCATCCGATTCCTTTCAATGAGATAAAACTAATGAGCTAAAGATCAGATTATTAGATCATAGAATAATTATATTTTAATAAATATCTTTTTATAATTACATATATATAAAATTTTTAAAAAAAGATGTGATAGTGTCTATAGGTAGTTTGTGACTATAAATGATAGTTTTTATATATGAAAATTTGGGACACTCAACTAAGGTAACTATATAGGGTAATGTGACTATAATGGAGGTGACTATAAAGGGATTAAGGGAGTTAACTTTATTAGATTTTAGGAGAATTTTAATAAGAACAATAAACATTAAAAAAGTAAATTATAGATTTTTAGTAAAAAAATAAATAATTATAATATAATCCAATCTATAAATTATATATACTAGGGAAACGGTTTAAGAACCATTGTTAAATTCAGAGTAAGTACAAATGCAACTAAATGAACCAATCATGCATCGATTCAATTTTTAAGCAGACAGATAATAGAACATCTTGTACAACCTGAAGTAGAATATATATGGGGTCTTTGCAATAGAAAGGTACGAAACTCAAAAAAAAATAAAAATTTAATTAATATTAAATTTACACTTATTTTAGTATAAAAAACATAATTAGCATATAAAATAAATTTAAAATTTTTTTTGAGTTTCGTACCTTTCTATTGCAAAGACCCCATATAGTCCTTTGCTATGCTCTGGACTAATAATAATATCATATAATATATTACATAAATGAAGAGACTTTTATCATTTTTTTCTAACAGCAATATATAATAATTAGAACTCGTAATCACAATACAAGTAAAATATAACCTTTTATTAAGTGAAAAGGTGCATATGAATTAGGGTAAGGTCTTCAGTTCTGCATTTGTTATTATATAACTTCTTTTTATTTTTTTATATTAAATATAATAAAAATATTCATTATATATCCAATTGCTGGCATTAATTTAGATTCAAATTAAATTAACTTGTAATAAGACGATTGCTACCTGTTTCATACAAATTTTTGTTAAATTGCGATAGAAATATATATCCTGTCATGAACATGATAATGCATTTTGTGAGATAAGAACTATCCTAGTAAAATAATACTGCACTATGCTGGTTTTTTATAACAAACTTTTAATATGCTTGGTTTAGATTTTTAATAACTTCTCTTAACATTTCTCATATCGGCGGATTTGTTTCATCGTCTAAATATGTTAAATTTTGTTATACAATGTATTATAAAAGTTAAAGATATGCAATATAGTGATCTAAAAAAAATGTGTACAATTTTTAAAAGTGCAATTCAGCATGATTTTAATTTTGGCCAGAATTAACATAATTTCGGCTAGATTTAATATACCGTAACTGGTAATATGATAGTAATGATAATTAATTAAACAAAAAAAGAAAAAAAACTTTAACACCACAATAATTAAATCTATAATTACAAAACAATTTCACACTTAATAATTTGTTGAATAATAATTAATATCACTATAAATTAATAAAAAGGAAATTGTATGAAAAAAACTATATTTTAATTCAAAGAAAAAAAATTACACCACACTGTATACATGATTTTATAAAAAAATTAAGCCGCAATTGCATAATTTTAACTGTAATATTAATGTTATAATGCTGTATTAATTGCACATGCACTGCAATATATAAGAAAAAATGGAAAATACAGTAAGAAAGGACAAAGGAAGAATAAAGGAAAGAAGAGATAAATGAAAAGGGATAAAGGGAAGTAAAGATGATCAAAGAGAAATGAGAAAGGAACAAAAAAAGGTAAAGGATAGTGAAAAAGAATGAATGAAACGAAAAAAGAATAAAAGAGAATGAAAGGAAGCAAAGGAGGAATGAAAATCAATAAAAGGAACAAAAAAAAGCAACAAAAGAAGTCAAAGATCAATGAAAGAAACCAAAGATCATTGAAAAGAGACCAAAGATCAATGAAAGAAATGAAAAAAGTAATGAAAGAAACCAAGGATCAATGAAAAAAACAAAAAAAAAGCAACGAAAGAAATCAAAGATCAATGAAATAAACTAAAAAAGCAATAAAAAAAACAATGATGAAAGGAATAAAAGATCAATGAAAGGAATAACAAAAGAACCACAAAAGATCAATGAAAGAACTATAGAAGAAATGAAAGGAATAATGAAAAAAAGAAACGAAAAAACCACGAAAAGAAGAGAAATAAAGGGGAAAAAAATGAAAGAAAAGCCAGAACATCCACCCATAGAAAAAAAAAGAAAGAAAACGGTTAATATCATCTTAAAAGAAAAATAAAACAACAGGAGAAGAGACGTAAGAGACTTACTTGAATTTTCACTCATATGGTACACATCTAAAAAGACAAAAAGTTTAGTAAAAAAACAAGGGAAAGAATGAAAAGAAAACAAAAAAAAGGAGAAGAAATTAAAACTCACCTTGAATTTCCGAAATGGATAAAAACAGCCATGCCTAAAAAAAAAGAACAAGTTAATAAGAGACAAAAGAAAGGAGAATAAAAGCAAAAAAAACTTACCTGTTACAGTATTTAATCCTGAAGCTAAAGGTAACGCTATTAACTAAAAAATTTAAATTGTGGTTTATAATTTTTGAAAAAAAAAATTATTTTTTTATTTTTTTAAAAAAAAATTCCTTTATCATAAAACAAATGATTTTTTATTTCTGAACAAAACTACTAGCATTGATTATCTATTTATAATATAAAAGGCAATATCGCTTGCCATTTACGATAAGCTTATCTCATGAGTTGATATAAAAAAGGAATATGTTATATATCACATGCACTTTATCTAGTTTTGAACTGGTATAACCGGTATTATGATCCAATTATTTAGGTAAACAGGTTTTTTTTTTGAATTTATTACATTTAGATAAAAAACAATTTAAAAAAATAATTATTTTTTTTTTTTCTTTTTTATAGTATTGCCGGATGAAAAGCATGACCAAACTATTGGAATTAAGGTAAGGGAGGGTTAGGGTGGTGTTTTTCGTTGTTATTTTTTTTAATTAATTAATTAATTATTTTTTTTTTCCTTTTTTTGTAGTATTGCCAGACGAAAAACATGACCAGACTTTTGGAATTAAGGTAAGGAAGGGTTGGGGGAGGTGTTTTTCGTTAGTTTTTTTATTTAATTAATTAATTATTTTTTTTTTCTTTTTTGTAGTGTTACCGGACGAAAAATATGACTGGACTTTTGGAATTAAGGTAAGGAGGTGTTTTTCGTTGGTTTTTTTATTTAATTAATTAATTATTATTTTTTTTTCTTTTCTGTAATGTTGCCAGATGAAAAGCACGACCGGACTATTAGAATTAAGGTAAGGGAGGGTTGGGGTGGTGTTTTTTGTTTAATTAATTAATTATTTTTTTGTTTGTTTTTTCTTTTTTGTAGTGTTGTCAGATGAAAAGCACAACCAGACTATTGGAATTAAAGTAAGGGAGGGTTGGGGGAGGTGTTTTTTATTGTTTTTTTTAATTAATTAATTATTTATTTGTTTTTTTTTCTTTTTTATAGTGTTGCCAGACGAAAAGCACGATCAGACTATTGGAATTAAGGTAAGGGAGGGTTGGGGTGGTGTTTTTTGTTTAATTAATTAATTATTTATTTGTTTTTTTTTCTTTTTTGTAGTGTTGCCAGACGAAAAGCACGACCGGACTATTGGAATTAAGGTAAGGGAGGGTTGGGGTGATGTTTTTCGTTGTTGTTTTTTTTAATTAATTAATTATTTATTTTTTTTTTCTTTTTTTGTAGTGTTACCAGACGAAAAACGTGACCGGACTTTTGGAATTAAGGTAAGGGAGGGTTGGGGGAGGTGTTTTTCGTTAGTTTTTTTATTTAATTAATTAATTATTTTTTTTTTCTTTTTTGTAGTGTTGCCGGATGAAAAACATGACCGGACTTTTGGAATTAAGGTAAGGAGGTGTTTTTCGTTGGGTTTTTTTTATTTAATTAATTAATTATTATTTTTTTTTCTTTTTTATAGTGTTGCCAGATGAAAAACACGACTAGACTATTGGAATTAAGGTAAAGGAAGGTTGGGGGAGGTGTTTTTCGTTGGTTTTTTTATTTAATTAATTATTTATTTGTTTGTTTTTTCTTTTTTGTAGTGTTGCCGGACGAAAAACATGACCAGACTTTTGGAATTAAGGTAAGGAGGTGTTTTCGTTGATTTTTTTTTATTTAATTAATTAATTATTATTTTTTTTTTCTTTTTTGTAGTGTTGCCAGACGAAAAGCACGACCGGACTTTTGGAATTAAGGACAATTAAGGTAAGGGAGGGTTGAGGTGGTGTTTTTGTTGTTTTTTTTAATTAATTTATTATTTATTTGTTTTTTTTCTTTTTGTAGTATTGCCAGATGAAAAGCACGACCGGACTTTTGGAATTAAGGACAATTAAGGTAAGGGAGGGTTGGGGAGGTGTTTTTCGTTGATTTTTTAATTAATTATTAATTTTTTTTTTTGTAGTGTTGCCGGACGAAAAGCATGACCGGACTTTTAGAATTAAGGACAATTAAGGCAAGGGAAGGTCGGGGTGGTGTTTTTCGTTGGTTTTTTTTTAATTAATTAATTATTTATTTTTTTTCTTTCTTTTTTGTAGTATTGCCAGACGAAAAGCACGACCGGACTTCACAATTTAATATTTTGACATTATTAAAACGATTTGTTAAATAACTTTTATAAAAGCATTCTGTGCCTTTCATATATTGTGTATTTAAAAAAAAATTATCCTTTTATTTAATGATCATAAGGCCATTGGTGTTCCAAATCTAATGATATAACTTTTACTATTCTGTTTTACCGAGTTTTACCAAATGTAAAATAAAATAAAAGTATATCGATCATAATATGACTTATCTGCAGCAAATGGAATTTCTTGAGACGCGGGTATATTGTTTCTTTGGGAAGAATATCAGAATTGACTTTAAGAAATGTTCTAACGTTTCTTCTTTTTTAATTTTTGTAGGTGATGAGTTCTCTGGGCTTATTGGGATACAGGTATATTGTTTTTGTAGAAAGGCGGTGTTCGCAAGGCTCTGTAACAACGATCATCTATTTAAAAGTCAAAGCTTTCGTACTGGTGGATTTAAATATCATGAGATTTCAATGTCGGTTAAATGAATTTTAAAATCATCATCAGTAAATGATATAAATAAAGATTCTTTGTCTCCATATTTTAAAAACAATTTTTAAAATTAAAAATTATTAAAAGATAATGAAAATTTTGGTTATTTCTTTATTTTCAAAATTCTTTAAATATGATGGCAAATTTATACGAAACCCAGTTATTTTTGCTGCCTTATTTAATTATTTTACATCAATAAAAAGCTTTTGGAGAATAAATAATACCATTAACAACTGCAAATAACTACAATTGTATTCATAAAACTTTTATTTGCAACTGGTGTAAAAAGTGATGGGTTCTTAAAATAGTTGATGGGTTATAAAAAGTTATTATTATTTTAATTTTTAAGTATGAGTTATAAAAATTTTTTTATTTTCCGATTATTCTACATAAGATTGATAAGATGAATGTGTAACACAATCGTATTTTGCACTGTTTACTAATTTTTTATTAAAAATTCTTAATTTAAGCTAATTCCAAGGATCGGCGCATATGTCTTACTTTTCATCATGTTAGAAAACTAATTTCTTTGCTTTCAATTTCATAGGAAACACATTCCTTTTAATCATATTCTTTTTCATATATGATTTCTTTAAATTTTATTTTTTGTCACAACTTTATATTTACCATTAATTTTCAAATATACATAATTTCACATTTTTATTTAATATATCAAAATAAATATTCAAAATATCTAGAGTTATCAGTTCAAAACAAATATAAATCAATAATTCTCTTTTAATAAAACTACTAAAAGATGACATTTAAAATATTTTTCTTTCAAAATTTTATTTAAGTAGAGTTTTTCTTTATTATTCTTAGCTGCGAAGACCAAAGTCTGAGGGTTTTCCATCATTTACAATGTATATTTATACAAAAATCTAAAAATTATTTCCTATCTAATCCTACTTTTTTTTCCTTCTATTAAATTCATTTTTCTTTTTAGTATTACATTATTTAGAAAAATCCAGAATATTAAAGATATTTTGTTTTATTCCTATTTATTAATTCTCATTGTATTGATTGTAAGACTTGGCATTGCTTGGTATTATATTATTTCATTCTTCCAATTATTTCTTTAATCAAGTTGCTATAAGAAATTATTCCTGCTATATTTCTAATACTATTTTTTCCTAACCTAAAAATAAGTAAAATAAAAATAAAAATCTAAACTAAAAATAAAATTTAAAAATAACTTGTGCTACCATATCATGTGACTTATACTATGTAATCCTTCTATCTATTATATTATTATTTAATTATCTTTATTACTATGATTTTCACATTACAACGTTTTTACATTTATTATAGGATAAAGTTTCATCATTATTCTTTTTTTGATTTTTTAATAAAGGAGCAAATCATATTTTGTTTTGAACATTTCACATACAAGATCATGTAAGATCATCAAATAGTAGGCCTGTTCAATTCTGATTAATCAGATTTTTAATTGGATTTTTGTTTATTGTTAAAAATTTTGTGATCAATAATTAGCCAACTTAATTCTGATTTTGATCACATGTTTGGATTAGTTAATGGATTTTGTGATCAAAAATCCAAACAATCAGAATTGAATTGGCCTAGTAAGAATCAAAAAATCATTTATTTCAAAGCATTGTATATAATAACATAGTTTTTTTTTGATTTTCTAATAGAGAAGTACTTAGAAATGATTATATTACCAATTATATTCTGTTATGAACATTTATGCGCATTTTTATAATCAGACCGGGTAAGATGTATCATATAATATTTATCATAAATTAGAATATTCTAAGGTTGCCTGCTGAAACTAAAAAGAAAATTCTGAAAGGTTTTGACCAATCAAATCCATTCTGAAACTAAAGCTGAAACTATTCTTAATTTTAGCCAAAATTAAAAATTGGCTGAAATTATGATATTAAGTCACATGACATTACGCAAATTTCTAAAAAAGAAAATTTTAATTCCAGTAAAATTGGAAAATTGTATTACACAATAGTTACATAAAATCTATAAAAGGAAATTTCTATATCAATCCTCTATTTGGCCAGAATTATGATATTAAAGCTGGCTTATAATTTTGGCCAAATTTTGGCATTTTGGTAATAATTTTGGAATATTTTTGTTAGTTAATTTAAATAAAAAAATGTTTCTTTTTGTCGTTATAATTAAAAAATGTTGTGAAACATTTTTTATTGATTAATTTAATAAAAAAAGCATTTCGCAAACATTTTTTTATCACTTTAATAGAAAACATTATAAAACATTTTTTATCAGTTAATTTAATAAAAAAGAAATAGTTTCACCATATGTGCTGATCCTTGAAATTAGTTTAAATTATGTTATACATTCATCTTATCAATCTTATGTAGAATAATCAGAAAATAAAAAAATTTTTTACAACTCATACTTAAAAATTAAAATAATAATGACTTTTTATAACCCATCAACTATTTTAAGAACCTATCACTTTTTACACCAGTTGCAAATAAAAGTTTTGTGAATATAATAGTAGTTATTTGCAGTTGTTAATGGTATTATTTATTCTCCAAAAGCTTTTTCATGATATAAAATAACCAAATAAGGTAGTAAGAACAACTGGGTCTCATATGAATTTGCTATCATATTTAAAGAATTTTGAAAATAAAGAAATAACTAAAATTTTCATTATCTTTTATTAATTTTTAATTTTAAAAATTTTGTTTTAAAATATAGAGACAAAGAATCTTCCTTTATATTATTTACTGACAATGATTTTAAAACTCATGTAGGCAACAAACTTTCCTCTTAGGGAAATCACTTAACCAACATTGAAATCTCATGATATTTAAATCTACTAGTACAAAAGCTTTGATTTTTAGATAGATGATCGTTATCATGAAGTCTTGCAAATGCTGCCTTTCTACAAAAACACCTGTATCCCAATAAGCTCAGGAAACTTGTCACCTACAAAAATTAAAAAAGAAGAAATGATAGAATGTTTCTTAAAGTCAATTCCAATATTCTTCTCAAAGAAACAATATATTCGCGTCTCAAGGAATTCCATTTGCTGCAGATAAATCATGCACAAAATGCTTTTATAAAAGTTATTTAACAAATTATTTTAGTTATGTTAAAACATTAAATTGTGAAGTCTGGTCATGCTTTTCATCTGATAACATTACAAAAAAGAAAAAAAAAATAATTAATTAAATAAAAAAAAACAATAACAAAAAATACTTTCCCAATTCTTTCTTACCTTAATTCTAATAGTTTGGTGCTTTTTGTCTGATAACATTACAAAAAAGAAAAAAAAAAATAATTAATTAATTAAATAAAAAAAACAACAATGAAAAACACCTTCTCAACCCTCCCTTACTTTAATTCCAATAGTCCAGTACTTTTCGTCTGACAACACTACAAAAAATAAATAATTAATTAATTAAAAAAAAACTAACAAAAAACACCTCCCCCAACTCTCTCTTATCTTAATTGTCCTTAATTCCAAAAGTCTGATCATATTTTTCGTCTGAAAACACTACAAAAAAGAAAAAAAAATTAATAACTTAATTAATTAAAAAAAAATAACAAAAAACACCTCCCCAACCCTCCCTTACCTTAATTGTCCTTAATTCCAATAATCCAGTTGTGCTTTTCGTCTGGCAACACTACAAAAAAAGAAAATAATTAATTAATTAAAGAAAACTAACGAAAAATACCTCCCCAGCTTTCCCTTGCCTTAATTCCAATAGTCTAGTGCTTTTCGTCTGACAACACTACAAAAAAGAAAAAAAAAATAAATAAATAATTAATTAAATAAAAAAAACCAATAAAAAACACCTCTTCCAACCCTTTCTTACCTTAATTGTCCTTAATTCTAAAAGTCTGGTCATGTTTTTCATCTGGTAACACTACAAAAAAAAGAAAAAATAAATAAATAATTAATTAATTAAAAAAAAACTAATAAAAAACACCTCTCTAAGTCCCCAACCTTCTCTTGCCTTGCTTAATTCCAATAGTCCAGTGCTTTTCGTCTAGCAACACTACAAAAAAGAAAAAAAAGTAATTAATTAAATAAATAAAAAAAAATCAACGAAAAACACCTCCCTCAACCCTCCCTTACCTTAATTATCCTTAATTTCAAAAGTCTGGTCATGCTTTTTATCTGACAACACTATAAAAAGGAAAAAAAAAAATAATTAATTATTTTTTTAATTTAAAATATATGTAATAAATTCAAAAAAAAAACTGCCAGAGGCGCTATATATTTTTTTTTTTTTTTACCTATTTACCCAAATATTCAGATCATAATACCAGTTATACCGGTTCAAAAACTAAATAAAGTGCATGTAATATATAACATATTTTTTTTTATATCAACTCATAAGATAAGCTTATCATAAATAGTAAGCGATATTGCCTTTTATGTTATAGATAATCAATGCTAATAGGTAAGTAGTTTTATTCAAACTTCAGATTTTTATTTTTTTTTAAGCTTTGGCAGAAGGGTTAAAAAATAAATCTTTTTTTAAGGGAATTTTTTTTTTAAAAAATAAAAAATCATTTGTTTTAAGAAAATTTTTTTTTTAAAAAATAAAAAAAATCATTTTTTTTTCAAAAATTATAAACCACCATTTAAATTTTTTAATTAACAGCATCACTTTTAGCTTTGAGATTAAATACTGTAACAGGTAAGTTTTTTTTGCTTTTCTTTTGTCTCTTTTTTTTTGTCTCTTATTAACTTGTTCTTTTTTTTAGGCGTGGCTATTTTTATCCATTTTGGAAATTTAAGGTGAGTTTTAATTTCTTCTTTTTTTTTGTTTTCTTTCATTCTTTCTCTAGTTCTTTTCTAAACTTTTTTGTTTTTGTACCATTTAAGTGAAAATTTATATAAGTCTCTTATATCTCTTTCTCTTGTTGTTTTATTTTTCTTTTAAGATGATATTAACCATTTTCTTTCTTTTTTTTTTCTATGGATGGGTGTTCTGGCTTTTCTTTCATTTTTTTCCTTTATTTTTCTTCTTTTTATAGTTTTTTCATTTTTTTTTTCATTGTTCCTTTCATTTCTTTTCATAGTTCTTTTATTGATCTTTTGTGGTTCTTTCATTATTCTTTTTATTGATCTTTTATTCCTTTCATCATTGTTTCTTTATTGCTTTTTTGGTTTATTTCATTGATCTTTAATTTCTTTCGTTGCTTTTTTTTGTTTCTTTCATTGATCCTTGATTTCTTTTGTTACTTTTTCGTTTCTTTCATTGATCTTTGGTCTTTTTTCAATAATCTTTGGTTTTTTTCATTGATCTTTGGCTTTTTTTGTTACTTTTTTTCGTTCCTTTTATTGATTTTCATTCTTCCTTTGCTTCCTTTCATTCTCTTTCATTCCTCTTGTTTTTTTTTCATTCGTCATTTGTTTCTTTCATTCCTTTTATTTTTTTTCATTCTCTTCATTCTTTTTCATTCCCCTTTCGTTTTTTCATTTTTTTCATTCTTTTTTTTTGTTTTCATTTATTCTTTTTCACTATCCTTTACCTTTTTTGTTCCTTCTTCATTTCTCTTTGATCATCTTTGCTTCCTCTTATCCCTTTTCATTCATCTCTTTTTTCCTTTATTCTTCCTTTGTCCTTTCTTACTGTATTTTCCATTCTTTCTTATATATTGCAGTGTATTTGCAATTAGTACAGCATTATAGCATTAATATCACAGTTAAAATTATGCAATTACAGCTTAATTTTTTTTATAAAATCATGTATACATTGTGGTATAATTTTTTTCTTTGAATTAAAATATAGTTTTTTTTCATACAATTTCCTTTTATTAATTTATAGTGATATTAATTATTATTCAACAAATTATTAAGTATAAAATTGTCTTTGTAATTATAGGTTTTATTGATTGTAATGTTAAAGTTTTTTTTCTTTTTTGTTTAACTAATTATCATTACTATCATATTACCAGTTACGGTATATTAAATCTAGCTAAAATTATGTTAATTCTGGTCAAAATTAAAATCGTGCTGAATTGCATTTTTAAAAATTGTACGCATTTTTTTTAGATTACTATATTGCATATCTTTAACTTTTATAATACATTGTATAACAAAATTTAATATATTTGGACGATAAAATAAATCTGTTGATATGAACGTTTTTATCACTTTAATAGAAAATATTGTGAAATATTTTTATCTTTAATTTTAATAAAAAAAATATTTTATAACATTTTTTTTTGTTGCTTTAATTAAAAATACTATGAACCATTTTTTATCAGTTAATTCAATAAAAAATAATATTTCATAAACATTTTTTTTATCACTTTAATATAAAATGTTGTGAATCATTTTTTATCAGTTAATTTAATAAAAAAATAACATTTTGCAATATTTTTTTTATTATTTTAATAAAAAATGTTATGAAACATTTTTATCAGTTAATTTAATAAAAAAAAACATTTTGCAACGTTTTTTTATCACTTTAATAAAAAATGTAAAATATTTTTGTCTATTAATTTTAATAAAAAAAAACATTTTGCAAATGTTTTTTATTGCTTTAATAGAAAATGTTGTAAACCATTTTTATCTGTTAATTTTAATAAAAAAAAGCATTTTATAACCATTTTTTTTACCACTTTAATAAAAAATATTGTGAAATGTTTTTTATTAGTTAATTTAATAAAAAAATAACATTTTGTAACATTTTTTTATCACTTTAATAGAAATGTTATAAACTGTTTTTATCTGATAATTTTAATAAAAAAAAATTTTTCACAACATTTTTTTGTCGCTATAATTAAAAAATATTGCGAACCATTTTTTTATCAGTTAATTTAATAAAAAAATAATGTTTTGCAACGTTATTTTATCACTTTAATAAAAAACATTGCAAAATGTTTTTTTAGTTAATTTAATAAAAAAATGATTCACAACTTTATTTTTTGTCATCTTAATAAAAAATGTTGTGAAATGTTTTATTAATTGATGTTACAATATTGGTAAATCAGTTCAGTTTTTGGTAATTATTAATCAATTTCAATAATTATTAATACTGATACTGGTCAGTTTTGGTAATCATCAATACTGATACTGATCAATTCAGTTCAATATCAATTTTTGCAAAAACTGAACTGAACTGAATTAATCAGAGCCCTATATAGATCTGATAATAACTGAAAAAGTTTACACAAAAAAAAATAATATTTTCAGTTTAAAATACTTTATATTATTATGCAATTGCATTCTAAGTACATATATTTAAGTTCTATATTACTTACAATTATTTCAATTATTTCAATTATTTCGCTTCTAAATTTTTCTATTTTTTTTCAAATTTTTTTTTGTTTGTATCATAAAATTTTATATTTTACAATTTGCAATCATATTGTATAATATGTAACATTTGTCTTACAGTTTATTTTTATTTTTTTTTTGTTTATTAACCATTTATTATTTATCAACTGTTTATTATGAATATATAGTACAAATTTAAATATGATATGTGCAGACAAATAGATATTGCCATGTAACCTTAATTAATTATTACTTTTCATAAACATATATAGTCCTTTGCTTTGCTCTGAACTAATTAAAAAAGCAAGTCAGTTAATAAAAAACTCATTTGATTATCTTAATGAGAAAAAAAAGCTTGAGATAGCTTTTAATAGTTTAGATATTAGATATTCTCTTATTCTTTAGTAGTAATCTTATATAAAGTTTAGAAATAATTATATTATCTTGTAGTGAAGAATATATTTATAAAAGTAATAATTAAAAACTAAGTTTCTACTATTTAATAATTTAATAGATAAAAATAGAAATATAAAAAACTTATATCAAGCTTATTTGTGATTTTTTACTAAAATTTTGTATTCAAATTCATCTAAAAAAAAAAAAATTGATGAGAATTTTAATACTTTTATTCATTTTTTTTTAAAAAAAAAATGAAATTAAAGTTTTATATAATAAATATGCTGTAATATTATACTTTAAAAAATTAAAATACTATCTTATTAATTCATAATTCAACTAAGAAGGAATGCAAGTTACTATATAAAATTAAGGAAATTATTTAAGATATTATTTTTTGATTCAGTAATTGGATTTTGATAAAATTTTTTTAAATTTATAGTGCTCAATATCCTCTTTAAAATAAAAAAAAAGATCATTAAAATTGGATGATTGGATTACTAGATAATTATAAAAAATGTTTTTTGGAATATGTTCAGATTATAAATTAACAATTTAACTACATTCTGAAAAAAACATTTTTTGTGATTATCTAATGATCCAATTATCCAATTTTAATGATTTTTTTTTTATTTCAAAGAGGAAATTGAGCACTACATATTCAAAAAAATTTTATCAAAATCCAATTATTGGATTATGAAATAATATCTTAAACGTTTTTTTAAAAGCTGTCCCAATTTTATATAGTAGCTTACATCTCTTCTTAGGCGAATCATGAATTAAGTCATTTTAATAAGAAAATTAAAGATAAGGAAGGTTAAAATAGCTTTAATGAACTAGATATTAAACATTTAAAGTTCTAATAAATTATAAAAATAACCATAAGAATATTATTAATCTTTGAAGAATTAATATTACTGAAATTGAATTTAATAATATTAATTTTAGAAATATTTTTTTTTTGGTAATTTTAAAACTTAGTATATGAAAATTCAAAAATTATTTTTTGATAAATAAATAATAAGTGAAATTGAATTATTTTTAATTATGCTAGTAATTTCAATTTTAAATTAATTCTAATAGTTAAGGTTGCTGGGCGAAACTAGCAAACTGTCTAAATGTTGAAAGGGTAAAACTTGACAAAACTATATTAAAATCTTAGTAAAAAATTAGCGAAACTTGACAAATATCAAAACTTATAGTAAATCATATTAAATAGCGAAATAATAGTAAAGTATTATTAAAAATCAGTAAAACTAGAGTTTAAATGTTTAGCCAAATTTAAAATTAGTTTAGGCAGGTAACCTTACTAATAGTAAATTAAAAATCCAGCTTGAAAACTGGTTTAAAAATTAACTATTTAATAAACTTTTATCTGAAATCCAATTTGAGATAAGTTAAAATAGTTAAATATATTAATTAGATATTAAGGTTAAATAATAATAATTTATTATTAAATTTTAACATAAATATTATTATTTTAATAATATTGGTAATAAATAATATATAGTGTGTAATAAAAAAAATCAGAAAAAAATTGATTTAATAAAAACACATATTACATACTAAAATAAATCTATAAACTGAGGCTACATTTTAACATCATTTATTATTATAAATACTTTATTATTTTTTAAGAAAATTAGCTATAAATATTACTTTTAAGCAAAAAAATATAATGCAAAATTTGATTACATTTGTAAAATATTGAAGGATTCAATCCAATTAAAAATACTCAAATATTGTTAAAAGTAATATAAAAAAGTCAATATTGAAAAATCAGCAGTTTGGAAAAATTTATAATAAAATAATAGAAATTTTATTTCAAGTTTTAGCACATAGTAAATTAATTCAAATTACAAAAATACATATAATTCACTCAAAATAAATCCAATTTCTATTATTAAAAATGCAAAATAGACTTGAATTCTGGATTTTTACTATAATATGATTTAGGGTTATAAATGTCTTTTACTTCTTAAGGAAATTAACTGGTAATATTTGAAGAATTATAACATTGTTTAAATTACAAATATGCAATGTAGATCACTCAAAATAAATCAATTTTTATTATATAAATTGTATAAAATATACTTGAATTTGGAGGCTACATTTTGATATATTATAAGATAATAAATGCTTCTTTACTTCTTGAAAAAGCTAACTACAAAATTAATTAATAATTGTAAAAACTAAATAAATTATTTGAATTACAAAAATGCGTTTAGTTCATCCAAAATAAATCCAATTTTTATGATTTAAAGCGCAAAAAAAACCTGGATATTAAGGCTATATTTTGATATCTCTTAGGATTTTGGATGCTTATTATCTCTTGAAAAAAATGACTACAAATGTTTAATTTTTAATTAAAAAATACAATGTGGAATTTACAAATGAATACGAGTATAAATCCAAATAAACATGACTAAAAGTTTCTCAAATATTATTAAGATCAATGTAAAGAAGTAAATTAAAAAAAATTTTTAGCAGGTTGAAACAATTTACAGTGGTAAAATAATATGGTTCACAAATCTTTTGCCTTTTTCGTTCGGACAAAATGCTAACACCACCAAAACGATGAACCTGATATTTATAAACCCGGCCAATTCGGTAATAGCCTGCATCCGTTGGTTATCTGAACCTTTCCTAAGGATAAGACTGAATTTTTGTGAATTAATCTCTATTTCTCTCCATTCTCCATCAGAATTTTGTTCTACATAATCTTCATAGTACATCCAACACCAACCACCAGCAGTATTCAGTTTTTTACTACAACATGTCAAAATGCTATTTTTTGAGATTTTAAGTGTATCACCAGCAATGCGGATGGAATTCCAGATTCGAAAAACATTTCCATCTAACGTTTTCTGAATGATTTGTCTAGAATTACCTCGACCACAACTAGGATTCAATACCCTACGTTCAATTGGGGTTACGCCCGTGACTTGCATATCACACATCAAAGTGAAAAGAAAATTCTTTGATAAACGTATATCTGTTATGTAACCAGAAGGCACATTAATAAAGTTTGCCCATATCGGGCCTTTCTCCTTTTTAATTCATGTGTATCTGTAAATGCTGTATGACTTGCTTATCGAATGGAATACAGTATAGGCTTGATCATGAGAAAAGATGTTTCTATAATACGCCTTGGCATTTATCTTGATTTATAGATCACAAAAAAACAGATTGTCAGTAATCTGATTTCATTCAAACTCAGAATCACAAAAATAATAGAAAAAACAAGATTAAACGTACCATCCTGAGCACGCGATAAATTTCTCTTTATTAAATCACCAGTATCAAAAACTTCAATCCGAGTTTCGAATTAATCTTCAAGCAGAGAAGATAAGATACTAATGAAGGAGATAATTTAAAGTCTATGATATCACAAATTTCCTCGAATATCACACAAATTTTGATTATTAACTTCGCCATAGTTATCTATAGCGAATTTGAAAATAAGATTTTTAGCCCCATTTTAGTATTTTATAGAAGAGGAAAATTTATGATGAAATTAAAAAAAAGAATTCGTATTATAAGTATGAAAAAATAAAGAATTTTATGACTTGTTTTAACTTTATGATAATTCTAACTCTACGATAATATGGTATATCTGTATGTTATAAAAAAAATGCTCGTTCATTTTTTCTTTTTTTTTTGATTTTATTATATAGCAGATAGCTTTTCCAACCATTCAAAAATAAGTACGGAAAATGATGGAAAATTATTATTAAATCTCTATGATAAAGCTAGTCCACCATCAACAACTAGAGTCTTAAATGAAAATAAAAAAATACTTTGTTAACAAAATTCCTTAAAATAAATAAATAAATATTGCTTTATAACTAACCTGTCCAGTAACATATTCAGCTTTCGCAAGATACAATGCAGCTTCAGCTACTTCCTGTTTTTTTTTTTTTATTCAATGTGATTAAGAATGATTCAATATTATTATATAACGAATTATGTTAACTTTACCTCTGGTTTCCCAAACCTTTGCATCAATATTTTATCTTTATAGGATTCCTTGGCACTTTCAGACATTGCTTTAAAAGAAATAAATTATTATTTTCTTCAATGATAAAATTAAAAACGTATAACTTACTTGATGTCATGTCTGTCTCAATAAATCCGGGTGCAATAACATTCACACGAATATTTTTTCTTGAAATCTCTTTAGCCAATGATTTTGAAAATCCTTAAACAAAAATATTTGAATATAAATATACCACTAAAATAAAAGTAAATTTGATAATAATAATTTTTCGCATAATACCAATAACCCCAGCTTTTGAAGCGCTATAAATGGATTGACCACTATTTCCATATAATCCAGCAACACTTGATATATTAATTATGCATCCTGATAAAAATATACGCCAACTTTAAATTATAAATTTTTTCTTTCTTAATCAGGGATCGGGAGAAAACACTCTACCTTTTCTCACTTTAATCATTTGTTTAGATATGTGGCTACACATATAAATTGTTCCAAGAAGATTCGTTTGAATAATATCGTCAACCTCTTTTTCTTTAAGTTTAACAATAAGTGAATCATATGATACTCCTAGAGAAAAATTATATTAAAATGTTTAATAATTTTTAAATAAATGTTGAAAAAGAAATTTAACTAACCTGCAGCATTGATCAAATAATCAACATTTTGAAGCTTCGAAATATTCTTAAAAAAAATAAAATAATATATATATATATATACTTAAATTCTTTTATTCTTTTTCAAAATTATTCTATAAATTATGAGAGATTAAACAAATTGATATACTACTATTACAAGCTTTTCAATCTCTGCAGGAATTCTTAAATCACATTCATATCCTATATGATTATTATCTACTTCAAAATTTTTATCCAAATAATTTCTTGCTTTTTCAATTGTTTCTTTATTGCGTCCAATCAAAACACACCTTGCACCATTCTGTGCAAATTTTTGTGCAATAGAATATCCTATTCCACGCGTTCCCCC
Source organism: Rhizophagus clarus (assembly GCA_015698045.1). NCBI lineage: Eukaryota > Fungi > Glomeromycota > Glomeromycetes > Glomerales > Glomeraceae > Rhizophagus > Rhizophagus clarus. The sequence continues at coordinate 659,905 of BLAL01000176.1, read as the reverse complement.
TGTTATGACTGCTAACTCGCCCTTAAAAGATTTACTTTGAGCTATATTACAAAAATTTTTTTTTTTGTTCCTTAAGATTAAACCAGATCTAAATTATTATATAAATAAGTTGTATATTTACCTTGATTAGCTAAAGAGGAAAATTTCCTTATAAAAAATTTATACATGTTATAATAACAATTAGGAAGTGACAAAAATAATAAAAAAAAAAAAATTTTAAAATTGGATAATGGATTTGATTTTATTATGCTAGTTACACAAGGTGGATCTTACAGTCGATCATAGTCAAATTAATTAGATTTTGCTTTAAATTAATTGGAGTCCCATATAAAATAAATTACTCTACATTTTTATCTCTTTCATATTAATAATATTAAATATTTTCATTATTTCATTTTGTATCTATTAACGTACTTAGCAGTAATCCTAATGCAGGGGGTAGTAACCATCAACAATATTCATATTGAATATCACTTTGAATTCGAAATATATAATATATAATTTTTAAAATCTAAAATAAAAAATTGTTAATAACATAATAGTCATATTTTTGATGAAAAATAAAAATTAGACATACAAATAATATTTAACACCTTAAAATATTATTCACAAGCCAATTTAGCATCAAAACTCGTCAAAGCAATAGCAAAAGCTTGAAGCGGACACATTGGATACATGAAATCCATTGTAAATGTATCTTCCTCAACACGTCCAAACTGCATTATAATATAGTCCACTTTAAAATTTTTTTTTTTTTTGATTAGTAAAATCTTCATATAGAATTTTGAATTGTAAAAAAAGAAATAAATTAAATATAAACTTACAATCATTATCATGTACAATTTGGAAATTTTTTACTGAAGCTAAAGTAACTCTTCCATTAAAATTTAAAACATATGATTGTGTTTCTATAATAATAATCCATAAGAAATTATTAAAATATATATATTTTTTTTTTTTAAAAAAAAAAAACTAATTTAAATATCCTTTTTCGTTATATTCACCTTCATTCCATTGTGGAGATTTATTATGTAATACTAAAATATCTCTGTGATCTCCATTTTTGAACTTTCCAATCAATGTTTGTGCATCCTAATGAAAACCAGCAATAAATTTACTAAACAATTTTAAGTGGGGAGAAAGGTTTAACAGCAAAATAAATTCTTACTGTTTCTGGCCTAAATTCTGGTCTTTCGCCACTCTTCGTCATCCCTATCAATAAGACAGTCATTTTTCTGGGACCTTTAAATCCAAGAATATTAGGATCCTATAAAATAACAGCAAATCAGAAACATTTCCAACCTTTTTTTTTCTTAAAAAAAAAAAAAAAAAAGACTAACGAAAATAACTTTGCGGAAAACAAAAAAAAACGCACGTAAACAACAGCTCCTAATTCCTCCCGAATAGGTAAATTTGATGATTCTGATTCGCGTTTAAACGGATTTCGTCCCTTTGAATATATAGCAAAAGCTGTACCTAAAAAATTGGATCTAAAAAATTATATATATTTAATTCGAATAAAATAATTAAATACAATTTTTTTTAAAAAAAATCTTATTAATACCTACCTGACTTTTCCTACAACACTTTTTGATGATACACCTACATCGAGTTTATCTGTTGTTATAATATAATGTGAACTTTTACTTTTTTTTCTTTTTCTAGCAGCAAGAAGAAATGTCCTTGTTTCTTCTCCATTTTCTGGAGTATCTTCGATATAAAGTTCATATTGAGGATAAAATTTTCCGAAACCGTCTTTACTACGGATTATCTTACAAAGAACCTTTTGACCTTGTGGAACAGGACTATAAAGAAAAAAAATGTTAATCAAGTAATAATCTGATATATTGAATACATTATAATTAATTTTACTTCATGACAAAATCAATCACTTCTTTATCTGTCATCTGTTCTCGCGTTTTTTGTAATCTAAAGACCGATATCATTTGAGCGGTAGGTCTATTTATTACTATAGCTCTTAAATGTTCTGCAGGACCAACAGGTTGAGACAATGTAGTAGTGGATTCATCAAATGTATAAGCTGGTTGCTATAAAAGAATGTATGAAAAAGGTCAGATTCAAATCTAACGTTATCAAATAATTTTTCAAAATACCTCATCTCTTGATGTATCATCTAATTCAGCCTGATCATCGGAAGATTCATCGGAATTATTATCAATTGCAAGATTATTAATGGCTGAAATTAATGAAGGTGATAACTCTCCCGTTTCTAAATATTTTAAAAATTAGCTTTGTAGATTTAATTGATAAAGTTTAGAAAAATTATTCACCTTCAATTCTCACGTTTGGAATTTGAAGCGTGTTTGCTCGATTTGCACTTGTTCCAACTTGTGGGTCACCGTTCATAATTTAGATTTTTGTGTCTTTACTACAGTGGGTTCAACGTAATATTTACCATAAAATACTATCTTCTATTCAAAAAAAGAATAAAAATAAAAAAGTATTATATACTCTCAGAATATATTACTAAACTAACGAAAAATGAATTATACATAAATTTTTTTCTCGAGTTATCCACCATTTCAAAAAGAATTAAGTGATACCACACAATCATCTGTTACACGGCCGATCGTCGACCTAATTTTCTATGTCTGTAATGAAATTTAACCATACTTCAATTTTTGATGGTCTGTGCGCTCTACGAATATATTGGTAATTTGACAGTTCATATTCATAAAAGTAAAATAATATTTTTTAAAGTTAACAATTTTTATAAAAATATTACTTTTATATTTTTTTTTCGAGAAAGAATGTGAAAAAAAATTTACTTTATAGGATGATGTGTGTTACAAAACTGTGACACTAAGAACGTGTACAAACAGACAGTATATGCATTTATATAAAAGCAATTATCGATCTGTACTCTTTTTTTATTTATTTTTTTTTTTTTTTTTATTGTTATAAACTACCATAAACCAGTATTAAACCATCGTTGATGAATTTAAAACCAAAATTTTGGGAGGTTTGGTTATCGGCTTTTATAATGAAAATCATTGTGATAAATTAAGATAGTAATATTATTTTTTTTGAAAAAAAATAAAATAAAATAAAATAAAATGAAAATAAAAATAAATAAATAAATAAGATATTAGGACCATTTTCAACCGGAACACGTGAGCAAGATTTCGGTGCGGATCCATTAGAAGCTTATGGTAAATTATCTTTAAAATAATTCATTCAAAAATTTTTTTTGTTATTAAATTAATTTTTTCTTTGAAACGATTAGGAGGATTTTCAAAATTGAAATATTCAGAGGAACAAATATTTTCATCAGAATTAGCAAATGATGGGATTGTAAAATGGTCTAAAATTCAATCAAATGAAGATGGTTCCGTAGGTCCGATTAATTTTAGTAATATTAGGTAAAAAAAATTATCAATTCAAACCTAAATTAAATTTATAAGTTACGAAATATATATGTATAAAAAAAAAAATAACATCAATTTTTTGAAGATGGGATTTTAATAAGAACTCGATGGGATGGTCAATTTCACAATTTCAATTATGGGCTCGTGGATATTTTACCGTTCCAGAATCTTCATCAGAACATAAAATTCCAATTCTCATACAGTGTCATAATATTGGAGATTTTTACATTAATGATCAAAGATTTCATGGAGATTGGTATAATTATCGCACATCTTATTATATACTTTATTTGAAAGCTAATACTCAATATACAATTAATATACGAGTTGTCAACGAAATTCGAATATTTGGTGATAAGATTCCACCAAATATAACTTTTGATTGTGACCTGAGAAACTTAGAAATAGAAGAATTGGGTGCGATGTTTTTACATGAAAGAATTATTGTTCCAGATTTAGTTAAAGGAACGAGATTTGCCGGAGAGTATATGAGTATTCCGATTTTGAATACATTGGAAAATGAATGGATTAATGTTGATAAAGTCGAAGTTGTTAATTGTCCTATAAAGGTATGTCAAACCTTTTTTCTACCTAGCATATTTTCATTTTATTTATAAAATTTTTTAACAGATAAGAGCCGAATTAATTCCCACTTCTTATGACTTTTTAACACGTGGAATAAGACTTGCACCTTCACAACATCAAAATATTAAAATAAGATTAATTTTAGAAGAATCATATTATGAGTCGTTATTACCATTCTCATTAAAATTCATCATATCTTCGAACTCATTACAAAGTCATAATAAAAATTTTTGGACAAAGACTACCAAAGAAATATTGATTGAACATAAAACTTTAGATGAATTCTATAAGTTTACTTTTGAAGATTTTGATGAATCAGTACAATATGGTAAATTATTATTTAATAATATACAACATATACACATATTTTTGACTAAAATTCTCATTTTTTAGCCATGATTATGCACCCAAAAAAGCACAACAAACCAAATAAATCTCCTATATTAGTGGCATTACATGGTGCAGGCGTTGAAGCAAATGCAAAATTTTGGACGAACGCTTATCCAAAACAAGAATTTTCATGGGTAAATACAAAACAAATAATTAATTAGTGATGTTTATTTTAATATAAATTTATTTATTAAACAATTTAGATATTATTACCTACAGGAAGAACTCCATGGGGATATGATTGGCATGGACCAAGTTTATTAAATATTCAATACGCTATAAAAGCTTTAACAGATCCAACTGGAATTTTTAAAGAATATTTAAAAGATTCTATACCAGAGTCAAATAGATTGTTCATTTCAGGTAATTATAATTGAATATTATTAAAAAAAAAAAGTGTCAAAAGTAAATTTATTAATTAATAACATTAATAGGTCATTCAAATGGTGGGCAAGGTGCTTGGTATTTTACATCTCATTATCCTGATTTAGTAATTGCTAGTACACCTGCAGCAGGCTATGTTAAAATTCAACAATATGTGCCATATTTTTGGAATAGTCATGCATATATTGATCCTATATTGAAAGGAGTAAATATTTTAAAATAATTGAATATATAATTTTTATTAAATATAATTAATTGTTTGATTATTTATAATAGATTTTGGATTCTTCATTGGCAGAATTTAATAACGATTTATATGTTTCAAATTTGGTAAATAAATAATAATAACATTGAAAATTGAGTTTATTTTTAATTAATTAAATTTATTTATAGGTTGATATACCAATATTAGCAAGAGTTGGAGCAAATGATGATAATGTACCTCCAATGCATTCCAGACAAATGGTTAGATTAGTAAATGAATATTCACACAATCCATTAGCAATAAAGTAAGATATAAATTTTATTTAATAGTAGTTTTTAATTTCTTAAATTAATTAATATTTTTTTTTTTAGTTTATCAGAAGTAATAAATCAAGGACATTGGTTTGATAATATAATGAGTGATAATATTATGCAAGAATTTATGGATAAATATTTATTAATTCCGTCTCAAAAAAATATTACTCGATTAATATCATCACAAATAATGAATGATGATCTTTTAATAAACAATCCTATTTTGTTAAGTAAATTTATTATTACATTAGTTAATCCTGCAAATTTTGGAGGTAAAGGTGGTATTATAATTGAACAATTAATTATTCCATTTAGGTAAGTAAAATAAATATTGATAAAATTATTCTATTAAATAAATTCATTGCTATTAATTATATTTTTTTTTATATAAAAAAAAAAAAATCATTTAAGATTAGGAAAAATTTATGTGGAAATTTATAAAGTTTTATCCGAAAATAATTTATTTCAAATAATTTATTCCTTAAAAACAACAAATATCAAAAGATTCGGATTTAAAAAACAAGATGAAAATTTCAATTTAATTCCATTTTCTGTTAAAGAAATTTCAAAGATTTTGATTGATGATATAGAATTTAGTTTTGATTCGTCATCTATAATTCAAATATTACAAGAAGATTTCTCATTTTATAAGAATGATAATGAAAGTACATGGAAGGTAAATATTTTAACGTAAATATTTAACATACATATATATATATTACAATATTCTAATCTTTGTTTCCTTTTAGATTTCTAATGATAATACATGGATGTGTACACAAAAGCATTCTTTAACATATGGCCCAGCTTATTTAATTCTCGAATCTAAGTTTCCATTGCTCATTATAATAGGAACAGTTTCAAATTCAAATTCTATTAAATCAAAATTTATGAATATAGCTCAAGAAATTTCTCATTCATGGTATCTTTATGGAAATGGAAATTCAATAATTATTTATGATACAGATTTAATTAATAATAATAATGAATTCATTAGTAATGAATCTATTAAAGGAAACATAATATTATTAGGAAATGTATTTGAGAATAAAGTTACAGAAATAATTATGAATGAAAGAATTAGTGAAGGTACAAGATATTTTATAGTTTTTATTTTTTTTTCGTTTTTACTATTATGATTTGTGATTTTTTTAATTTTAACTTTTAATTTTATTATTAGTTAAATTTTATAAAGACGGTTCATTTCAATTACATTATAAGAAATTTTCTGGTCCTGGAATAGGTTATATCGCTTAAAAATTTTAAATTCTTTTTTTTTTTTTTTTTTGATGTGTATGTGCATTAACAATTTTTTTTTTTTTCCAGGGATTTTATTTCTACATCCATATAAAATTTCGCAACTTTCATTAATAATTTCAGGAACAGATATTTCTGGATTAGATCAAATCACAAAGTTATTTCCTAAACGAACCGGTGTTCCAATTCCAGATTGGATTATTACAGGACCCGAAACAAAATGGAAAGGAATTGGTGGCTTACTTGGTGCCGGGTAAGCAAATAAAAAGTTACAATCTTGGATCTAAAAAAACGCTATTTAATATAATATATTATCATCATGTAGATTTTGGAATAACGAATGGAAATTCAGTGAAGTAATTGGATATTTAATTTAATTATGATGTAAATTATAAATTATGAAAAGTATACATTGATTATTTTATCATGTTATATTATTGTAATGAATATTATATAATAAAAAAAAAAACTCTACAAACTCTAAAAAATTTCTAATTAATTAATTGTTTTTTTTTTATTGCCATAATTATTGTTATTATTATTGTTATTATTATTATTGTTGTTGTTATTATTGTTATTAATCAGCAATATTCCAAGTACTAAGCCATTTTCTATTTTTTAATTCGCTAGCAGGATAATTTATACCAAATGCTAAATCTTTAAAATACCAAAATACTATTATAATTAATGAATAAAATGTGCCAAATATTATATTTTTCGTTTTGGGTTTACAACTAACAGTAAAATGATCCAACATAAATGCTGCCATTAATATTGAAAAATATAGTGCAGGAAAATAATGATGTAAATATGTAACTCTTCCCATAATACAAAATGGTAAATAATGTAATAACCAGCCTATCCCGCATACTTTTCCCACATATAAGAAATGGTCCCATTGTGCTGCAAATAAAGAAAGATATATAAATAAAATATTTTTATGTAATCACAAATTTATACTTCATTTATATAATTTTTTCTTACCTGGTGAAAAATCTTTATATTTTCTCTGTCGTCTTATTAAATAGTAAAGTAATACGAACACAAAAATTACCAAAGATGCCGTACCAGACCACCATACAATTGGATTCCCAAGTAAATAAAATTTAACAACTTCATCCGCCCAACTACACATTCTCAATCCAACTTCTACGAGTGGCCATTGTCTTGGTGTAGATGCAAGAATATCTTCTTTGTCAGGATCAGGAACAAGTGCATTATTTGTTGTATACATAGCAACATTTAAATGCCAGAAATCATGTAAAAACTTTGACTTATAATAGGATTTGCCTCCACTTGGCACTAAATTTTTTTTTTTTTTAAAAAAAAAAAAAATATAAATATTAAATTTAATCACGGAGGTTATAATTGAATTTGACACGTACATTTATCATTCCAATGTCGTTCAATATTCCAGTGAGTGAATGAATCTCCTGGATTATTGTTCTTATCACAAGTCACCTCAATTTGTTTAAACCCCCATTGTGGCAAAATTGTATTAGCGGCTCGAAGGTAGCATCCAAGAAGGTTATGGCGAAATCTTATACGAGTTGTTAATGATCTGATACGATTTGACTTTGTATACATATCATCTACAACTTCAATCACCCAATAATCATTAACATCTCCAAGAGTTTCATTACCATAGCCACTAACTTCCAATTGTGATTTTGTTACAGGAGCAGGAACTTGATGACTATGTAAATTTCTTCCAGTAATAGAATGTAATAATCTAATTGTATCTCCATGAACAACGAATTCAACCTCAGTATCATTATCATTTTTTTGAGCTTCTCTTGGTTTTTTAACAATCCAATCATTATTAGAATCCTTATGGTGATAACAAGTTACTTGTTGTTGCTCCGATCCTTCTGGGTATGTTTGAACATGAGAATGTAAAAGACCACCCCCATATCCCATATTCTTGATCGTGACTTTTGATCCATATGCCACTTCTAGAAAACCATTTTCAATTAATAAAACATAAAGTATAAAAATAAAAAAAAAACAAAATAAAATAATTTAACAAACCAAGAGGATTTTCTGAAAAGTCATTCCCATGTAGTCCAGCTTGAAAGAGAGAGCTCATTTGAGCATCACCAGGTCCACTATTAACAAGGATTAAAAAATGAATAGAAAAGCTCAACATATAAATCAATATAGGAAGAATTATCAAGCAAATTATTCTCGCTATCCAATGTTTTAAATATATGGACTAAAAATAAAAAAAAATAAAAAAAAAAAGTATTCCTTTAACGCCCATTCCTTTTTCCAGTAATAAAAAAAAAATAAATAAAAAAAGAACATAAACTATCACTGCTACAATATACCTTTGGAATGCTCAAATCTCCAAATTTATCCCAGAGATCCTCAATTGTATACAATCCAACAAGTGCTGTTGCAAATAATCCAACCCATTTAATACTTTAATATAAATCAAGTCGTAAGATTGATTAATTATTAGAGAATAAATAAATAAATAATATTATATAATTATATTATTAGATGATTAAACTTACCTTGAAACACACCCAATGGAAACTCCAGTCAAAATAAGCCATAACCACCAATCAGCCGAAAATGGACTAAATTAAGGGAATTAATTTTAAAATGGCTTTAAATAGAGTCATACTAATTAATATTAAAAAAATAGTACACGTACTCATGTCTCTGATTATGAAATTTAACCATAAAATATACAGTTGTAAAAGTAAAAAATAATAACATTGAATCTAAAAGGATGAAACGACTTATACAAATATATGCGGTATCTAAAATAAAAAATTGATATACGTGTAAATAAAGAATAAATTAAGAACTTTAATAAAATCATATAATTACCTAACAATACCATGAGAGCCACCAAAATAACAGCATGTTGTGAGAAGTCCAATTCGATTGCTGTAGCATAAGCCAAAGGAACCAGCCATGCACCAAATGATGCTAAAAACATTCTCATGACTGTATAATTTACATTTTCTGGATACTTTGTACCGGATGAAAAGTCAAATCCTCCATCATAACCAGCAAATAGTCCTGCTAATGCAACTATCATTTTACCAAGGGGTGGATGTACATCAAAGTAAAATTCTTGTTTGATATAATGTGATGCAAACTAAAACAAAAAAAAAAAAAAAATATATATATATATATTTAAATAATAAAATCAAAGATCAATTATTAAACGTATTAAAATTACCTTTCCAAAATGTGCCTCGTCCCATAAGACGATATCTGAAAGTGAAATTAAATAAAATCTTGTCCAAAAAGATAAGAAGGTGAAAAATAGAGGAAGAATGATATCATAGTATTCCTCATAAAACGCTTTAATCACTTGCAACTACATTTACAAAAATATTAATCGGGAAGTAAGAAAAAAAAATAAAAATACTACTATTTTACCTTAGTAGTGGGTAAACGAGCTGGCTTTTGAGTTTTACCATTTTCATCGAGTTCTACAGGTTCGAAATGCTCGAATCCTTCTTTTTGTGTTTGTACGGTATTAGTATGTCTACGTTTTAGTTGATCCATTTCTGAATAGTTATTTCCAATAAAAGAATTATAAGAACGACTATCGTCTAAGTCGTCACTTGACCAAACGTCAAGACGAACAGAGTTCATAAAGTGATAAAAATAGTTCCTTTATATATTGAAATATATTGAATAAATAATAATAATAAAGTAAAGATGTATAATATTTATTATTTTTTTATGTAGATAACAAACAAAATCGTGTTCGCGAATCACGATCAACATAATGTTCATTCAACTTCATAGTATGGACCAATAAGCGTTGACTCGAATTTATTTATTTACCAAACTTTCCAACCAATAATATGTTTTTGAAGAAATTGATCAACATAATGAAAATAATTTGGTTGTAAAACGGTATCTAAATGACTACCCTCGCTAAATTCGACCCATTCTTTACCGCTATTAGTTTGAGTTAAATCAAATAATGTTTTCATGTGGTGTTGCGGTATAATTTCATCTTTTTTACCCGATAAAAATAATATTGGAATCGTTTTAATTTTTTTTATATTTTGTTCAGATGGCCATATTTCTGAGCAGAGAAATTTAAAATTTGGAAATATTTTTGGAAGAATCTTTGGCTTAAGGAAAAATAAAAAAAAAAAATTTTTATCAAAAACAAGTTAAGATGGATTGAAAAGAATTATAATAAACTTACAATGCTGAGAAACGTGTTTTCAAGTATTAATATATCAATTTTTCCTTCATTTTTTGCTATCAAATCAATTGCTACAGCTCCACCAAGTGCTTGTCCATATACTATTAATTTTGTATATCTTAATATCTCATCTTGTCTAATATATTCTAAAGCAGCCTATTTACATTAATATTAATTACAAATTTTATCAACAATTTTTAATTATCAATAAAACTAAACTAGAAAAGTAAACTTACCTTAGCGTCTAAACAAAGACCTTTCTCTGTAGGTGTTCCTTCGCTACGACCATATCTATAATGTTAAAAAGTAATAAACATGATAGAATATTGAATTATTATTTAAGCAAATGCAGTACATTATGCTCACCCTCTGTAAGAAACCATAACAACATTACACTTAAAATCCTTGTAAAACCTTTCAGCTATGGGTAATCGATCGCCCTTCAAATAAATTAAATTAATTTTGGGATTATAAAGATAATTACATAAAATATATAAATATATAACTACCATATTTCCTCCATTTCCCTAAAATAAAATAATTTATTATCAATTAATTATTAAAATTTTAAGATAAATTACTAAGGTCATACTTTAATGCTTACATGAAACATCAGAACGGTAGGACGAGAACTTGCTTCATCATCGGTATGTCTTTTACAAACATAAATTCGAATTTTAACATTATCTTGTGTAGTTAAAATAGCAGGAATATAAGGCATACCATATTCAGAAGGTTTCGGTACCTATAATTTATTATATTACATGCGTTTAGAATATCCTTAAAAGAAAATTAAAAAGAAAATTCCAAAAAATTGACTTTTTACATGCTTTCTTGAACCTTCAGGATTATTTGGAGTATAAATTGAACTACGTTGAACGGAATATAATATAGCTAAACCACCACTAATAATTGCAGTCGTTCCTCCTATGATTAACAATGGTAAAATTGTTTTTGTATACCTTCCCTTTGGCATCGTGTATATTAAAAAAAAAACTACTAAAAATTTGTTTTAAATTGAAAATCTTAGATCTGCTAATTATACTAATTATCAAGCAGAAAAGCACGTGTCGCATATCAATTAGCGAATCATATATAGTATACCATATATGTGTCGTTACATTTAAATTTTATTTGTAAATAAATACTAAACCTATTTTATACAATCATTATATATAATAAATAAATGTATATATATATATATATATATATATCTATCTATCTATCTAAAATGTACAATACGAATTCCCGAATTCCCTTTTTACATTTCTAATTCCTTAATTGTATACACTTGCTTACACTTCGTCCAAATCAACATATTGTTTGACAAATTTCCTAATATATTGATAATAACCGGGCTGAGAAATTGTATTATTGTGATTACCGTTTGAAAATTCTATCCATTCTTTACCACTACTAGTATTAGTTAATTCAAATAATCCTTTCATATGATCCTGCGGTATAATTTCATCTTTTGTTCCTGATAAGAATAATATTGGTATAAATTTAATATTTTGTATAGATTTTTCTGAAGGCCAATTTTGCCAACATAAAAATGAAAAATAACGTAATATTGGAATTAAATGTGGAATTAACTTTGGCTAAAAATCGAGAAAGAATAGTCAATTTTTTTTTTAATTCAAACTGAATACAATATTCGAGGTTAGAAAACTTACTATACTGAGAAATGTGTTCTCGACAATTAACGCACTAACTTTTGATTCATTCTTTGAGACTAAATCAATGGCTACAGCCCCACCTAATGACTGTCCATAAATTATAATTTTGGAATCTTTAAATATTTCATGTTTCGAAACATAATCTAATACTGTCTATCAAAAAAAAAAAAAGAAAAGAAAAGAAAAGAAAAGAAAAATGAATTCAAAAAAATCTTAAAATAAAGATTTCATTTTTTTTTTTTTATTCTTAACATACTTGAGCGTCTATACGTAACCCTTTTTCTGCCGGTTTTCCTTCACTTCGGCCATATCTGAATTTCATATCAGTCAGTAAGTTTGATAACTAGAATTTTAATATTCGACAACTTACCCTCTATATGATAATAAGATTACATTATATTTAAGTTCCGTATAAAAAATTTTTGCTATTGGTAATCGATGTCCCTTTTTAAAACAATAAAATATTAGAAAATTAAGGAATATATATATATATATATAGAATGAATTTTCATACCATATTTCCTCCGTTACCCTAAAGTAAAAAGAAGCCAAGTTAAAAGATGAAATTTATATAAAAATCCTAATTGTAAGATTAAAATTTACATGAAACATTATAACAGTAGGTCGTTTTTTAGCTTCTCGATCTATCGGTTGTTTACATACAAATGCTCTTAAACGAACATTATCTTCAGTATATAATTTAATCTCCGAATAAGGAATTCCATATTCCGATGGTTTTGATACCTATAATATAACATATATATATTGTATAAATTAATCATTAATCGTTTTCCTCCTTAAATCTGATATAAAAAATCTTACAAATTTTCTAGATCCCGTTGGCCAATTAGATGGATAGAGTAATTCACGTTGTAACATATATAATAAGGCCATACCACTAATCGTCATAATAGTAGTTGTTCCTGTGATAATTAACATATTTAGTTTGATTTGCAATAAAAAATACTATATTTGTGATATATATGTGAATATCTATAATTAAAAAAAAAAAATCTATTCTGAATAATTTAAAAAGAAAGTTAAAAAAAAAAAAAAAAAAAAAAAAAAAGGTAAAAATGTACGTTTATATAAATCAGGATTTTCCACTTGATTTCTTTTTTCCTGTCTACACATATATAATAAGGTTGAGCGTATCATATGATCCATTCATGAATTTTATCGATAACACTAACTCAAATCGGAAACAAAGTCTTTACACGTGACTGTTTGATCTATCATCAAATCTGCTAATGCGAATCATTATTTATAATGGCCATAACAAATGGACAAAGAATTTCCGAAAAGGTAAAAACTAAAAAATTAAAAATTACTATGGTTGGGCTTAATGATCTACGGGTTTCACAAAAGAAACGCAATGATTGCGAATTTTAAAATCTGATCAAAAAAAATCATTCACCTGACCACGTGTAAATAATCTAATCCTAGTTTTTTGTATGAAAGATCAAAAGTCCCATTAATAATGAAGGAATTTTAAATAAGAGAGAGAAATGATTGTATATATAATTGAAAAGAGAATCTTCAGCCAAAAATTATCATGGTATTTTCGGATCGTTTGAAATTCCGAAGAACAATCCCTTTGTGAGTGTTATATATGGGAAAAACAAATGGTTATTGTTGTGAGAATTTATAGGTTTAGTTCTTTAACCACATGATCATGCTTTATTTCTTTATAAAGTTATGGCGCCAACGATTACCATGTTGTACATTGTTATACATCTTTGTTTACGGGGAAATGAATAAAAGAATCTATTTTTTTCTTTTTTGTTACAAAATACTTTCAATTTTAAAAGTGAAAAAGATATTCAAAGATGGTTTTATTAGAGAGCATATTAACGGGAACAACAATAGCAATTGGTAGCGGAACTCTGTTATATTATTATCAAAAAGAATTACTTTATCCAGCAAAATATCGAAAGAAATCTCGTGATTTCGTAAGTTGTAAATTATTTATTATTTATTTCCATAATCTCGTTAAAAAAAAGTTATTAATAATTTGTGTAGACTGTTCCAAAATTTTTTGATGAAGAAATCCCTTGTACTGAAGTAATACTAACTACAAAAGATAAGGTTAGAATTCGTGCATACTTATGCAAGAGAAAGAATGACGAAGAAGCGTGTGAACGACCTACTGTATTAGCATTACATGTATGAATCTTTTTTTTACTTATCAAATTATTTATTATTTTATTAATTATCTATTATCTATTGTTATTTTAGGGGAACCGTGGAAATATAGTTAGTATATTTAGAATTATATTATTTCAAAAAAAAAAGTGAAATCTAGAATTTTTCAATTTACCTTTTTAATAGGGAAAGCAGTCATCAATTACTCGTAATTTTTATCATAATTTTAAATGCAATATAATGTTACTTTCTTATAGAGGGTAAATTCAATAATATGTGAAATTATTTTCATTCTAGAGTTTTTAAAAATAATCGTTACCGTATTTTCAAATATCTTCTAGTTATGGAAGTAGTGACGGAATTCCATCAGAGGAAGGAATTAAAATAGATGCGCAGGTAATTGAAAATGTTATTTTTTATTTTAACGTTAGAAAAGATTTTTTTTTTTGCAATCAATTCACATTCATAATTTTTTTAAGACCGCGTTAGATTATATAAAACAACATCCAATTCTACATGACACGAAAGTAATATTGTATGGAAGTTCATTAGGAGGTGCTGTTGCTATTGATTTGGCGGCGAAAAATGAAGATGAGGTAAATATACCTCGATATCAATATTCCATGAAAGAATTGAAAGAAATTTAGTAATAATAAAGTATTTTTTTTTTTCAGATTGATGCATTAATTATAGAAAATACATTTCTAAGTATAGTAAGTTACTTTTTATTTAAAGATTTTAAAACTACTCTCTCAATCATTAAAATTATTTTTCTTTGCACCTTTCAAAATAAAAAAAAAAAAAAAAAATGTCCAGCCAAAATTATTACCAACACTTTTTTATCCATTAAAATATATAACATTTATATGTACACAAATTTGGCCATCAGATGAACAAATCAAAAAAATCAAAAAAATTCCAATATTATTTTTATCAGGTAAATTAGATGCTTTAGTATCACAACAACATATGAAAGAATTATATGAATTATCAAATACTTTGGCCGGAAAAGAATGGAAAGAATTTCCTTATGGTAATCATGGTAATACAATTACTCAACCTTGTTATTGGAATGTTATTGAAGAGTTTTTATTATGGGCAATTTTTGATAAGAACAGTAAAAGAGGAATGAATTGCCAGTAAATCCAAAGTATGTACTTTTACATAAAAAATTATACACAGTTAAGTACCAGATTTAATTAACGGTATTTTGTTTTATATCTTTTATACAGTCTACGAAAAATTACAAATCACGTTGAATGCCCATAATTCTGGCAATTTGTGATATATATTGTACCTGATTATCATGTGACATTCCATATTGCCCGCTTGGATCTCTCATAACACAGGATGAGTTACTTCCCACAAGACTTTATAATACTACTTCACCTAGAATGCACCGGTGGTTAGACCAAGGCCATGATGCAGGATAATGCATTAAATATTGGGTATTGGGCTGTAAATACATTTTTTAATATTACATTAGATAGTTTCATTTTTATATAAAAATATCCCATAAAAAATATCCCCATAACCCTATCTTATAATATAGGGTTTTATTTATTCATTATATATTAAAAAGATTGATTTAAGTATTAATGATTGAGGCGAGTATTTAAATTGTCTAATATATAAGAAGGGTCTTCTCTGTTTTTTTTTATAGAAGGAGTATCCAATGTTTTGTGCAATGGTGACGAAGGTGGGGATGGTGTAGTAAGTTCTTTTTTGGTAATCTTTTGGATCGTTGTACAGTAACTAAATCTATTAGTGTATGCTATACAAGAAATACACAGATATGTAAACTATTATTTGATAAATGCAAGAAGGTTCTCCAATAAACCTGGTAAGAGGCACTCCATATATCAGATAAAGTTGTTGGTAATGTTAATGTAGCCATCTCAATGAATCGTCATATGTGAGAGAATAGATAGACCACTTATTGTCTATATAAAATAAGAGAAATTTTAGGCGGAAAAACTTAAATTACAATGAAAATATACTTTTAAATAACCGTTACCCCATGAGTTCATCATTTTTAAATGTAAGTTACTCCAAAATGCATCCAAACAATCTTTCATAACTATCTTCATTTTTGAATGATCCTCTCGAAATTTTGTATGCCCATGGGCTCTTCAGTATTTCCACCTTCTAAAGGTAGTAGTTCTATTTGATAATTTCGCAATAATATAATTAAATCCATTTTTTTTTTTCGTTGGGGAGTCTAATATTATGCATATTTCATGTAAAGCCTTTCGTTTTCGACGAGTAACACTACGAGAACCTTTTTCAATCAGTTATACATCGAAGGTTAGATATTATATCAAGCTGTTTAATAACAATGTAATAAATCACTTACCAATTAAGTTCAAAAGTACCAATGTTGAATTTAGAAATCCAATTATTGGACTAAGAACCTTAACAACATGGTCCCGTTCTCGGTGTTTCATAATTAAGACATTGATCTCCTTCGTAAATAGAGATAGCTAAATAGGACCCAGTTATTATTAAAATATAATTGTTTCTGTTATTATTCCATTCAAACGTGTACAACCAAATACTTACAAAAACTCAATAATACCAACAGTTAATTCACATCTTAAGATAGTTCCAATTTGTAAACTTATCTTCCCGTGATAATGACCGTTACAAAAACACAATGATAACCGTTGAATGATCATTGAAAATAAGCAATTACATAAATAAAAATTGTCGGATCCATTAAGAAGTAATTTTTGTACGTTCTAATCAATTGTCTTTGCATAACTTCTTTCTTGATTGATAAATAATTGAGTAATCTGATGCTTTAAGAATCCTACTCCATTCAACTTTAGTCCAATTTGAAAGATCTATAATTCGTGATTCAATGGATCTGAAATTACATAGGTTTCTTTCTACACCATTAAAAAGCTTTGTAGCTTTCTTTCGGCTTTTTTGTTCATTAAGTTATGAGTACTCATTAAATGGAGCTGATTTTTTAGTTCAGCCATAATTTCTTCACGATGCCCCCAAAAATTCAAGACAACTATGGGCAGTCCATTTTGTGAAGGTTACTTCCCTTAAGTATTGGGCGATACCGCTTGAAATGCATGCTAAGAAATTGTAGCATTGACCAATGGGTTTCTGGAAAGAGGTTGTCAAACGGCTACCAGCTTAGCTGTTAAGCCTATCTTAACAGGGTCCTAGTAACTCCTTTCAAACATCGATCGAAGGAGGAACAATTCTAACGCATTGTAGGATATTGCGGGATGGCATAGAGATAAAACAAATTTAAATAAAGCTCTCTTCTATTTTACCAGAAATCTATCGAGTTCTGTTTCTAAAAAGAAAATTTTTTTTTTTTAAAAAAAAAAGTTTACATAAATTGATTTTTTTGTGTAACTGTTAATCAACCATCAACGCAGATCAGAAATAGACAACAATTCAATGAATAATTAATATTTTCTCTGTTAAAAAAAAAAAAAAAAAAATATTAGTACGATGTTATATTTTGCTAATAAAAAAAATTTACAATCTTTTAAAAAAGATTGAGAACCTGAAATAAATTTCTCTTTAAATATAAAATATTGATTGGATCAATTTCTGTAATGCATCCTTTTTCGCCAAATAAACATATTTCTAAAATGAATACAGAAAGTTAGAATAGAAGTGGTAATAATATATTAATGATGTGAGCATCAATGCAAATTGCTTTTTACTATCTGCAAATGTTTTATTTAATTTAAAGAGTAACAAATTGGATAACTGATAATAAACAAATAAAATCAATACTACTATACGTAATAATATTGGTATTCCTTGAACAATCTATGACTTGTTGTTATTCTACACTTTTTTTTTTTAATACGCACGTAATATCTAATACTTTTTATTAAACAAAAAAGTCAGTGTAACAATCAAAAAGAAATCAATGGCAATTCATTTTGTAACAGATTTTATTTACAAATACAAAGCTCAAAGGGAGAATCTCAAAATTCAAGCAAAATTTGAGCTCGAAAATATGATAATGAAAGGACTTTAATAATCCGAAAATTAAGTTATCGAGTTTTTTTTTACCGAGCTTTAAACATGTCATATAGTTTGTATGAAAATAAAAAAAAAATAAATGATCATGTTAAACAAAGTTTGCGTGATTTTAATTAATACTAATTTATTTAAATGTTTGTGTACAATAGTAAAATATATGCAATGTTTTCATTTCAATATCAGATATTGCATGATTTTTTAAGTTATATGTATGGGCATAATCGGCCATACATAGAATATATCTGTTGATGTAACATACAATGTGTCCTGGGGTTTGAGCGTATATTTCTCAGCTCTATTAAAATATGTTTTTTTTTCAATTAAATTTTAAATCTTTTCTATAATCATTTAAACCTTAACATGTGCCAAAACATTCCTACAAGTAGGACAAGTATGAATTTTATCCAAACAGCTAGATAAAACGCAAGGTACCCACGCAAGAGGAAAACAAAACAAAAATATAATAAAAGCCCAAAGATAAGTTGTAGTTCCAGGAGTTTCATTTACAACAGTAGTAACAGTATTATGACAATAAGGGCAAGCAACTACAACGGGGTATTGAGAGTAAACAATTGGCGGTGGTGCAGCGGGTATCATGTTTACAACATGTTGAGGATGCGGTTGCGGTTGTGGTTGCACATACATAATTCCAGGTTGCGGTTGTGGATGCAGTGGCGGTTGCGCCATAGTAGTATATACAACTCCAGGTTGTTGTGGTTGCAAAGGTTGCATATAAATAGGCTGTGCTTGAACAGGATTTTCTGCTGTTTGTGTATTCATTTGCTGTTGTTGTGAAGAAGTTTCAGAAGAATAAGGTGGTGGAGACTTCGAAGGTGTAGACATCGTTTTTTAAATAAATATTCTATTGAAATGCGTGTAAGTTTGGTAAAGACAAATTAATACATGCAATATATAAAATAAAATATAAAAAAAAAGTTGAAAATTCGAGTTGGATATAATTACCGTTAAGAAAAAAATTATCGTGAAAAAAAGTTTCTTAAAAATAAAAATTTTTTTAAAATTTTTACTTTTATTTTTTTTCAGTCATTTTATAAAGAACTTTTACATACATAAAAAGTATGACAAGAGATTGTACATCGTAACGTAAAACTCATTATACTCCCTAATTAAGTAATTTGTGATATACTTACCAAACTCGTACGTACAGTACAGTACAATGCAAGATCACACAAAATTTGATTTTAAGATCAATTAGGAAAAAAACACAACCTTGATACGATTATATGAATTGTTATTCAAGTTTATATTGTTTATATTTGTTAAACTATCATTAATTACTGTTTTGTTTTTGCTAAATGATTGTCCGGATTTGGATTCCGGACTCCGGACTCCGGATCGGAGCTAGGTGAAAATGTGATCTTCACGTGCATTTTTGGTTATGTACAAGTATTTTACTATACTAGGAGATAAAAGAATCGAAACACCTTCATTACAAATTTACAATGCATTAAGTAGCAAATTTCTTGAATTTGAGGCGGAATGGAATATTGTGAAAATGAATCGTAATGGTAAGTGTGAATCGGAAATATTGCTTTATTTTACTTCATTCCGAATTTATGCTGTAAGTTCAAATCTCAGGTGCGAGAACAATTAAAACACCCTTTATAAATCTTAGAATGTTAAACTAAAATGATTTTAACAATTTTAATTTTACGCTTTAAAAAGTTTTCTAATATTCTTTTTCTCTTAATTAGTCATTCTTAAATTTCTAGGTTGTTTTCCCTTATATTTAAGTGCACCATACAAAGGATGTGACATGTGTCATCAAGAAAATGTATAGTATCAATTGGTATCTGGTATGTTCATTATTTATTTTGGTGGTAATCTATTATGGTGAAAATAATGAGATTATTGTTGGACTAATTAATTATTGATATGTTATAAATTTCTTTTTAGATGAAAAAAATTTTTTAGCAAAATTTATATAGTGAAATTCTTTCTGAAATAGTATTAAATGAATCTGATCCTTTAATGAATAGATTATATCATTTATTATAGAATTAACTAGAAATTATCTTCATTCATTTGAAAACTTTATTATTGTTAATAAATCCTTTAGTTTATATAAAATAATTAGTTTTGTTAAAGCATTAAAATTTCATGTTAATAAGCTAATAATAGCCTTATATGATAATATATAAAATGCAATTTTGCATCTTTAAAATAAATAACTTTATTACTAATAATAAATATTTATTAATAATTAAATAAAATCTATTGGTATATATATATTATCTTATAATAATAAATAACTTTATTAAAATCTTCAATCTCTTTAATCTATATCTTTAAAGTTAATATAATTACAATTTTAAAATATAGAAATTGTTTTTTAAATATATAAAAGAATAAATTTAATACATAACTTCATATTTATAAAAATCTTTTGAAATAATTATACTTCTTTAATTTAATAAATACTGTATATATTATAAAACAATAATAAAAATATTTTTAGTTTTTATATTTATTAAAAGTTTACTTATTAACCATTAATTAAAATAATTTTATATAACTATAATTAAATATTACTATATAACTAAAAAAAAAAAATTTATAATACAATACTTATATACATCAGGAAATTTTATAGTGCGAAAAGTTGCGCAAGATTACGCATCGTAATATTTCGTAAGTTTCCAGACCCGCCGCAAGTTTGCGGAAGAGTAATATTTCGTAACTTTTTAAAATATTTCGAAATATTATGATATGCAAAGTTTCGTAATTTTACGGTTCGTAATATTCCGTAATTTTACGCATTCGCAATATTTCGTAATTTTACATAATATTTCGTAAGTTTCCAGACCCGCCGCAAGTTTGCGTAAGCGTAATATTTTGTAACTTTTTAAAATATTTCGAAATATTACGATATGCAAAGTTTCGTAATTTTACGGTTCGTAATATTGTGTAATTTTATTGCGTAATATTTCGCAACTTTTTAAAATATTTTGACGATTCGTAATTTTACATAAATATTTTGTAATGTTTCAAAATTCATTTTTGTACTATAAGTTTATATAATGTATATTTTATTAGATATAATATGAATTAAATTATAAAAATTACAAGTATTTATTACTATATACAGAATATATAAAAGTAAAAAAAGAAAGAGAAACGATACAATTAGATGTAAAAAGAAGAGAAACAGCTATAGTAACGTTGGTATTAGATATAAAGATAAAAGAAATATTGTTAGTATTGTTAGTATTAAGGTAAAAAGAGTTAAAGAAACAGTAAAAGGAGTAAAAGAAACATGGATATTATCGTTAGTATTAAAGTACAAGTAAAAAGGAATAAAGGAAACGTAGATAGTATTGTTAGTATTACGACATAAAGTAACAAAGAGGTAAAAAAAAACGCGTTAATATTAAAATAATTAGTATTAATAAATAAATATTTCTATACCTGCAAAGTAATTGAACAAAAGAATAAAGAAATAAAGAGAAAGGAAAAAAAAACATGTTGTTAGTATTGTTAGTATCGTTAGTATTAAAGTACAAGTAAAAAGGAATAAAGGAAACATGGATATTATTGTTAGTATTACGATACAAAGTAACAAAGAGGTAAAAAAAAACGCGTTAATATTAAAATAATTAGTATTAATAAATAAATATTTCTATACCTGCAAAGAGAATAAAGAAATAAAGAGAAAGGAAAAAATAAACATGTTGTTAGTATTGTTAGTATCGTTAGTATTAAAGTACAAGTAAAAAGGAATAAAGGAAACATGGATATTATTGTTAGTATTACGATACAAAGTAACAAAGAGGTAAAAAAAAACGAAAATAATTAGTATTAATAAACAAATATTTCTATACCTGCAAAGCAATAAATTATGAAATATATGTAAATATATTGTATATAATTAAAGAAATAATAGAAAGAAGAGACAAAAAATTAAAAATATTGAACAAAAGAATAAAGAAATAAGAGACAAAAATAAATAAGACAAAAAACGCGTGCATGATTAAATGATTAAATCACATGCAAGGATCAACCTAATTTTGATTGGCCAGAAAATACGATATCGTAAAATTACGGAAATCCGCATTTTAAAAAATCATGTACATCGTTACAGAAATTGTATATGCACAATTACTAAATATCATCCCCTCGTGATAAATTAAAAATTATCAACACAAATTCAACACAAATTCAACAAATTTAACGAAATTTGGCCAAAATTAACAAATTTTTTACCAGAATTATCAACACAAATTGAACACAAATTGAACACAAATTTCAGCTACGATTTATTTATGTCACACCCGTATTGTTAAGAATTAATAACCATTTTATTTATTAAAACTATATTATTATGGTAAAAAAATGCTATTACGTGTGATATATATAAAAAATAATATTTATTTCCTATGCAACCCATAATTCTCTAATAAACTATTTACATACCGACCTTCCTCCTCCGTGTTATAAGAGTCACTAGAAAGTATATCATCGTCAGCTATGCTATCGTTAGCCGCACCATTGTTGGCCGCACTATCGTTAGCCGCACTATCGTTAGGCCTACCATCGTTAGTCGCACCATCGTCAGCCGCACCTGCTCCATCGTCAGCTGCTCCATCACCACCATTATCTACATCATTACCATCATGAGAATCGTCGTCCGAATGTGTAAATTTATCCCTATTTTCCAACTTTTGCTAAAAATAAATAAATAAATAAATAAACTGTAATTCAAATAATTCACATTTTGCAAATTGTAAATTAAAAACTTACTAAGTTGTTGATTATCTTCGACTTCATTATACTTTCGCTCATTTGAATGTTTTGATTATTAGGATTTAAGTACGTTTCACATATGCTAATCGCATAAGCTATTTGGGTTTTTGAGGGATTTTTATTTTCTTTTCGCAACTTATCGATTATCAGCGACATATATGTCGTAGGTTGCCCATCTTTAACCTTTTTAAATAGGTTGTTGTAACATCTTTTCACCTCCGGCTTACTCTTCCATTCCTGAATCTTTGACGGACTAACCTGAGTGTTAATAGACGGTAATTTATGCCCAGTCGCTTCAAAAACAGAATACATAACATCTTTGACTCTAGACGTGAACGTCCCTCGTATGCTTCTATGTTGTTGTACTAACTATTAAAAAAAAATATTAGTATGAAATTTAATAAAATTCATAATTGCTTTAACTTACAGTCGGGGCAATTTTTTTTTCGAAAAAAATAATCCATTGATTTTTTTTGAACTGGCGTATAAATTCCGGGTTTTCGTCTTTTAAATATTTTTCGGTAGCGAGTCTGTACTCGTCTTGCGAAGGATAAATAAAATTTTCAAATAAAATTTTCGACACCTTCTTAACGAACTCCTAATCAAACGAGGTTAGCATTTCAGGTTTACATTAAATAATATTCATCTTTATTACCTTTATATACTCCGGATCTATTGTATTATTATTTTTGTTATCATCGTTGAGCTTTTTTTCTATGCCCGAGAGACGGGTTTCGAGATTTTTTTGTCCGGTGATAAGAACTTCAAGCTTAGAAATTATCTGCGAATTGGTTCTTAATAGTTTCTCTATTGATTTTTTATTAACTTTAACAATAAAATATAATTTACTATATATTATATAATTTCTTATAAAAAATATGATACATATCATGTCATATATACCTTCAACGTTATCGTCTGATAATCTTATTCGTTTCTCGGCTTCACTACTCTTCTCAGTATTACGTCTTGAGATTCTTTCATTATCATCAATATTTCGTTTTTCACCACGTTTTGTAGCCATCGGGATAATATGTGAGGGAGGAGATATGAACTAAACTCGAAAAGGAGAAAAAGATATTACTAGAAATTTGAAGAGGAACTAGAAATACGAAAGGAGAAAAATATGAGAAAAAGGGGAAAGACATGAACCAGAAATTTGAAAATGAGGAACTAAAAATACGAAAAAGGGGAAATACATGAACCAGATGTTCAGAAAAAGGAGGCAAGCTGTCATAACGTCATTTCCGCCATTCTATACTAAAAAAGAAAAAAAACTTGCGAAATATTGCGAAAAATGGATAAACTAATGCGAAATATTACGAAAAATGAATGAACTAATGCAAAAATTTTGCATCGTGATATTACGAAAAAAAAATTGTAACACTTTCATGAGAGAATTTTTAAAAAAACTCTCGTAAAAGCATATAGTACAATCGAAGTATTAATCAACACCCATTTATAAAAAAATAAGATGTTACACATGTTGGGGCTTTGTATGCATGGCAAAAAAAAAGTTGCAGCCAGTGAACTCATTTGGCTAATCAGATTGATAGTGATCTTGAACGCTTATAACTGATTATCGCATAAATTTGTGGCTGATCATCCGTCCATTATTGTAAAATGTGTTAAGCCAATAAATTTGCGGCTGATTATCAGATGATTAGCCGATTGAATAAGCCGTATTAGCCATCCGGATTCTTACAGCCCGTTACAGCAAATTCAAAATATGCGAAACATTCAGCACTTTTGCTGTCAGGTTCGCGGGTTGACAGGTTGCCGGCAAGTTGAAATAGTAAACAAAATAATAAACAATATTTATATGTTACATCATAGACTTGTTACATTTATTTTTAGATTTGCCAGCCCACGAACTCGGCAAGTTCCTGGCAGCAAAATTGCTGAGTGTTTCGCATATTTTAAATTTTGCTATAATGCGTAAATTTGCGAATGATTCCGCGATATTAGCCACCAGATTCTTACAGCCAGTTCCATTCATTAATGCGTAAATTTGCGTAGTCGTATCTATTCAAATAACTCAATCAATTGTAATCCATTCAATTAATTCATAAATTTTTACAATGAAATATAATTTTATTAGCACACAAAATCTCATATAAATTGAATAGTGAATTGATACTTTTCATCAAATTTGACGCGTTAATTTAGCAACATGAGTTTCAAATGCCCCCTTTGTATGCGAATATTCAGTCAACGCTTTGCATATACTCAACACGCCCAAAAATGCTTAAAAAATGTAGAAGTAGAAGTAGAAGAAGATGATGATAATAATGATAGTGAAAAATATAGCAGTGAAATGGATACAAGAAGTAATCTAAGTAGTGAATATGAAAATGATAAAGTTGAGGTAATTATGTTATTTCAGATTATTCTTTTTAAAGCTCTCAAGAAAAAGCTCAAATTATACTAACTCATTTGGTTTATAATTTTAGGTGGATGATGATAATGATGTACAAAATATGTCATTTGACAGTATTGGAAGTGCAATATCAGAGATGAGCCTTGAAGATAGTAACTTTGAAAATATATTAGATTCATCTGAAGAGCCTGAAATTTTTGAAGAACCCAAAAATCTCAATACCAAAACTTGCACAGAATTTCCTAATGATGCTTATAAAGATCTAATGTTATTAGTAACGAAATATAAAATAAACAATAAAGGTGGTAATGAAATAATACGTTTTTTTAATAAACATTCAAATCTTACAGAATCACCATTACCAAAAAATATCGAACAGGGACGAGCATTTATGAATAATATGAAGTTTTCTAATTTAGAATTTAGTAAAGTTCTTATAACAAAACATGAGGATAAAGATTATTTTCTTTATTATCAAAACTTAATACAGTGCATCAAAAATATCTTAACTGTTCCTGACATAACACAAAATTTTGCGCTATCTTACGAAAACTATGAGGTAAATAGTAAATATTAGTTAATTCAATAATCTAAATAATATTTATTTTAATTTATTTATATTATTTTATAGTATAATAGAGAAAGTATTTACAGTGAACAAAACACTGGAAAATGGTGGAAAACTACGCAAGAATCCTTACCTACTGGTTCCAAATTATTATCAATTATTTTATATTCAGATGCAACAACTACAGATACATTAGGAAAAAGTCAATTGCATCCAATATATATTACATTAGGTAATATCCCAATATGGCGTCGTAATAAACAGGATGCAAAGCAACTTTTGGGATATTTACCAATTTTAGAAGCTGCAAATAAAGATCTGGTTCGTGATACCTTTCATAAATCTTTACGTCATTTACTAGAACCAATTATTTTATTAAAAGATGGTATAGACCTTTTTATAAATAATGAAAATACCTGGTTTTATCCTAGAGTTTCAACTATTATTGCAGATTGGCCGGAGGCTGCAAGTTTTTGTTTAGTTTATAAATCCTCCAATTCAAACCTTCCATGTCACTCCTGTTTAGTTAAAAGGGAAAATCTTGCAAATATAGACTTATCGGTTAACGATGTAATACTAAGAACTCATGATGAAATGCGTAAAAATTTTGAAAATGATACACAAAGATCTGTTTGCATAGAATCTGTACATAATTTTTTTTGGGATTTACCGTAAGTATGCAAAAGTAGAAATAATTATAATAACATATATATATATTAATTATAAATATTTATATTATCAAGGAATATAAATATCTACTTGGCTACCGTTCCTGACAGAATGCATCATTTAGATTTAGGATTATTTCGTTATCAAATTATCTTCACGTGCGATATCTTAAAATCGCAACATGTTAATGGTAATAAATTAGTTGAAGAAGTAGATCGCCGTCTAGCAGCAATTCCACGTTTTCCCGGCATTAAAATTTTTTCCAATGGACTGCAGTCAATTGCAAGATTAACTGCTAGTGAATATCGAAGTTTGATGAAAGTCATGATATTTGTTATTGATAATTTATATGATGAAAATAATAACGAAGTAGATAATTTTGTAAATAATGATGATCTTACGAAATTGTACGAATATTGGAATGAAATGTATATTTTAAGTAGATATGAAGAATTTAGTGAAAGTGACTTGGAGAAATTTAATGTATGTATTAAAATTTTAGTAAAATTGAAAATTTAAATTAAATAAATTAAATTAACATTTAAATTTTAGGATGCAATACATAGATGGGCCCGGATGTTTGTCAAGGCTTTTAAATTTGTTTCTCCTTCCAATTTGAAGTTACCTAAATTGCATTCATGGGTTTATCATATTATTGACTCAATACGATCTTATGGCGCAATAAATGGCTATACTACAGAAACTTACGAAAGTCTTCACAAATATTTCGTTAAAATACCCTACCGAATTAGCAATAAAAAAGATGTCGAACCTCAGCTTTTACGAACTGTAAGTATTTGAAAATTTTATTTATTGTATATATTTATTATATTAAGATGGAAATTAAATTAATAGATAAAACGTCAAGCAATATCTATTAGAATGTCTCAACATTCAGTGAATCCGGCAAAAACACCTCGCACTTGTAAATTTTCTGCAAGACTCTTTGAATTCTCTTTACAAGATGCAAATACATTTTTTAATGAAAAAAAAGATTCCGTAGACAATAAAATGCAGACTGGTTTTGCTAGATTTATAAGTTGTCTGGATTCATATCTAGATTTACTTGATGGTTTCACAATTATTGGTGAAACCCGAATAAACATATACGGATCGGTAACACTGGAAAATGGTGCCATAATGCGTGCCACAAACAGGTATCATAATAAAGTATGGTTTAGCGACATAGCTATTTCAATGGATTCTGAAGAATCAAATGATTATATATCAGACAAAGGACTTTGTTATGGACAGGTATTTTTCCAATTTATGTAATAATTTATTATAAAAGTATTAATAAATATTTATTATTTATAGGCCTTATTGTTAGCAGAAGTATTAACAGACCCACCGCTAAATCTCGCATTAATTCAATGGTACGATTTTAAATCTAAAAGGAACCCATATTTATATGGATGTCCTCACTTAAAATTGATAGAATTATATAACTTTGTAGCTATAGAGTCTATACATGGTGTCGTTCACATAGTACCCCGATTTGATAAACAAAATGAATATTTCGTAAATAAATATATTTTTTAGTCACTTGATATAGGAGTTTTGATTTATTTTAATAAAATTATATCCTTAAAAGAATTTATGGTCACGTTTTGCATATCATAAATAAAATGCAGATTTATTTATTTAATTATTAACAACGCGGGTGTGACATAAATAAATCGTGACTGAAATTTGTGTTCAATTTGTGTTGATAATTCTGGTAAAAAATTATTAATTTTGGCCAAATTTCGTTAAATTTGTTAAATTTGTGTTGAATTTGTGTTGAATTTGTGTTGCGTAATTTTTTATTTATCACAAGGGGATGATATTTAGTAATTGTATGTACGATGTACAAGATTTTTTTTATGATTTTTTTAAGAAATGTACGCAAAATATTTAATTATTTTTAATTAAATTGATTAAAAAAAATTAATTTTTTTAAGAAATGTATGCGAAATATTTAAAATTCAATAGAATGTGCTAATAATAAATTGTTTTATTTTTAAATATGATATATTGATATTTATATTTAAAACAATTAAACATGTACATGATTTAATTA
Source organism: Rhizophagus clarus (assembly GCA_015698045.1). NCBI lineage: Eukaryota > Fungi > Glomeromycota > Glomeromycetes > Glomerales > Glomeraceae > Rhizophagus > Rhizophagus clarus. The sequence continues at coordinate 630,902 of BLAL01000176.1, read as the reverse complement.
ATATGTTTAATGATGAAAAGTGTAATAAATTAAATTTAATTGAAACGAGAAATAAAATCAAACCAAAGAGGTATTGTTCAAATTTTATTTAAAGTGACATTTTACGACTTTCTTTCAAATTTTTACTCATCCCAAAATCAAATTATAAAAATCAAATCTAAACTAATAATGCCTCGCCACACACGTTCACGTCGTTCCCACTATAACGTCCATTGGAACTGGGCTATGATGGACGAACTTGTTGACATACGCCGAGACAGAAACCGCGCCTACCACAATATTAATGGTAGAAGCCGCTATGATTTTTGGGACTCTGTTGCCAATAGGTTCATATGACTAATATCTATAATTTCTTTAAGAAAGAATTTAAATTCAAATTAACCAATCCATTTAATTGAATCAGAATAAATAGAATATTTCGAACGAGGGTTTCTGGGCAACAGTGCAGCCAAAAGTGGAGGAACCTCGTCAGGGATTACCATGTAAGTAAATAAATAAAATTACATTCATATAAATTAAATGTATTTATCGAATATTCAACTGATTTTGATATTTAGAACTATGTCCTTTATCGTAATGGTAACCCTGGGCGGCGGCTGTGGACGCGTACCGGCCAAAGATATTATCGCGAATTTAGAACGAGATTTTGGGAGAGGCCGGGTAATTATACTATAATAAAATTTATAATTAATATTTACGTTCATGTTTTAAATTTGATAAATTTGATCAATTTTAGTCACGCGTGACGATCGTAGGAGAAGGAGAAACTTACCTACGTATCGTAGAAGATAATTATTTTTATTTTTTTATTATTTATTAAGTGAGTAGCTAGGCCCAGTCCGTACCAAATATCGGCTGGAGACTCACGTTTTTTTTGGGCTGTGACTGATACTGACGTCCACGCCGTACAGCCTGGGTACTATTTTATAAAATAGTAGCGAACAAGTATCAAATGTGTATTTTTTTATTAAGTTATAATAAAAATTAGAATTTACTTTAATTTTAACATAAAAATTGTAAATAATAAAAAATTCGTAAATAAAAATAAATTTGTTTTCCCAAACTTAAAAAAAAAGGTGTTTATATAAAAGAAAAGGTGTTTATATTATTTTTGATTATTCAATAGTATCACATGCCCCTTGTATACGTTCTACTGCATACGCAGCTTTAACGATCGAATAGTAATATTAAATTTTCGAAATATTTTAACCGTAATATTACGCAGGTTTACAGTCTCGTAAATTTTCGAAATATTTTAACCGTAATATTACGCAGGTTTACAGTCTCGTAAATTTTCGAAATATTTCAACCGTAATATTACGCAGGTTTACAGTCTCGTAAATTTTCGAAATATTTCAACCGTAATATTACGCAGGTTTACAGTCTCGTAAATTTTCGAAATATTTTAACCGTAATATTACGCAGGTTTACAGTCTCGTAAATTTTCGAAATATTTTAACCGTAATATTACGCAGGTTTACAGTCTCGTAAATTTTCGAAATATTTCAACCGTAATATTACGCAGGTTTACAGTCTCGTAAATTTTCGAAATATTTTAACCGTAATATTACGCAGGTTTACAGTCTCGTAAATTTTCGAAATATTTCAACCGTAATATTACGCAGGTTTACAGTTTCGTAAATTTGCAGAATATTTTGACCGTAATATTGCGTAAATCTTACGATATTGAAAACTTGCGTAATATTTTGACCGTAATATCACATAAATCTTACGAAATTGTAAACTTATGTAATATTTCGAAATTTTTCGAAATATTATGCCATAAACTTTCGTAAACTTACAAAATCGTAAACTTACGCAATTTTTCGCCCTATAAAATTTCCTGATGTAAATTAAATATATTAATAGTTTATTATATACATTATAAATTTTTATTATCATTTCTTCTTTAATAATATTTTTTTCCTTGCATATATAAAAAAGTTCATCTTAAAAATGAAGTTTTTTTCCAGATATAGCTTAAAAATAGGTATTAAATACAATTTAAATAATAAAAATATATGTAATTTTATGAGAAAAACAAGATTTATTTAAGTTAATAAGAACAGTTACTTAGGTAGTTTTTGTATAATTGCAAAAAAATTAATTTTTATAATAAAAAAATTTTTTTTTGATTTCAATAAAACTTTTAACAAAAGCTTTTTTAGCCAGTAATTATTTCAATTATAAATATAACTTGATAAAATAAACAACTTTTGTTAAGTTTAGAATAATAATTATTAAGCTAGATTTTTTGTTATTTATAAATTTTATTAAATTTTCAATTAAAATGTTAATAAAAAAAATTTTTTCATTAGAATAATAATTTTAAATTTATTTAATTATTTAATTATAAATGGTTTAGTAGTTAAATATAATGTTTTTCACTTTTTTTTATTTATTTAAATTAGATTTTAAATATTTAAATCTTAGTATTATTGTAATCATATAAATTTTTATAACTTATTAAAAAAAAGAATAAGTTTACAATCTAATTGGTATATTTTTATTGATTAATTTAAATCACGTGATATTATATAAATTTTAAAAAGGAAATTTTTGTTTTCAGAAAAATTAAAATTTTTTATTACACAAGATTATATAAACTTTTAAAAAAAAGGATGTTTAAAGTGAAGGCAAATTATATAATTATAGTAAAATATTTGTTATTCAGATCATATCCCTTTACTCTTTTATTTTTATTAAATATTCCAGTAACTTAAAATTTTTTAGTGAATAAAATCCTATATGTTACATCCTTATTTATTATATATACAATTTCTCAATGTTATAATATAAGCCAAAAATTTATATATCATAAACTTTCTTATAATTTTTTTTAAGGTTATCAGTCACCAGAAATGTCACATACAGATCATTTTCATATTAAAATTATCTTGCGTAATATCAATCGCATTACTTTATTTAGTAGTTAAACATTAAATTTTTTAATGTACTATACTTATACAAATTAAGAAATTGATAGATTATCATGTGTTCTATCAATTTCTATTCTTACTTTCTGATCTTGAATAATAAAATTTTTTTTTATAACGTACGAAAAACTCTTCTTAAAAACTTAAAAACACATTTTTTTCAAGATTGAAGTTAAGAAATAAAAAAATATGCAGTTTTAAAAGTAAAAATATATGTAATTTTATGAGTAGAAAATGTTTTTCTAAGCTTATAATAGCAGTTATTCGGGTAGTTTTTGTATAAAACATGAAAAACTAAAAAAAACACATTATTTTTAAATATACATAAATTTTTAGAACGAAATTTCATCACCTTGATCAAAGTAAAGTACTTTTTATTGCTTAAGTAAAGTTGTTTAGCAAAATCCAAAATACTTAGATCTTGAATTTTATAAATATAGGTATAATATTTGAAAAAAAACTTGCGTTTTTATAATGGAACTGACAACTAAATCTATTTTACATATTTAGAACGTAATTTTGGTACATTGGCAAAATAAAATTGCTTATTGCGACTTAAGTTATGTTGTTCAGAAATGTCAAAAATATTTATATTATAAATTTTTTAAGTATATAATAAACATTCATAAAGTAATATATATTTTACAAAACTGCACTAATTTTCAATTTCTAAATTTTTTTACATCTGTTTAATGATTTCAGAGCGTAATTTCAATACTTTGATCAAAGTAAACTACTTTTCATTGCTTAAGTAGAGTTGTTTAGGCAGGTTAGATCTATTCGTATCTTAAATTTTATAATACCATGATTAATATATATGGAGAAATTAACATTTATATTTTCTCACTCATTTAGAAATTTTAGAGCATAATTTCAACACTTTGGTCAAAGTAAATTGCCTTTTATTGCTTAAGTAATATTGTTCAGGAGGGTTTAAATTACTTGTATATCAAATTTTATAATGCGATGATTAATATTTATGGGAAAATTATCATTTTTTGTAATGGTATTAATTTCTGATCTTTAATTTTTTATTATTTTAATAAAGAAAATAGACTATTTTTAAATAAAGATTCAAGTTGAATAATAAAGATTAAATGGGAATTTTTTTTTATAAAATCATAAAGGCACTTAATAAGTTTATATTTTTGCTTTTAAATTAAAGTACTATATTATATAAATGTAATGCTATATTTGATCTGTATTTTTTCAATTTTAACTTAATTTAGGCCAAAATTACGAGGTTGGCCAGAATTAGCAAAATTTTGGCCAGAATTATGAATTATTAATCAGCAAATTTAATCAGACTTAATTAATTTTGGTCAACTTTAATTATATACATGCACTATACATTTGAAGAGAATACTGTGCCACAAATTTTTTTTTGCTAACCTTAATAAAAAAAAATTGCCTTTTTTTTTTGTAACATTTCCAGTAACTGTTATTATATATAGTAATATTTGTAATATATTGTTATAAATATATTTATTCTAAAAAAAAACTTTAAAAATTTTCAAATTTTAGTTTATTTAATATGAAATAAAATAAAAATTATTATTTAAAAAAAATTTTATTAGTTACTAAATTTCATTTTTCTATTTTATTTAAATTATTGCAAAATATTTTTATAAAGTAATTTAATATAAAAAAATGTTTTATAATATTTTTTTTATTACTTTAATAAAAAATATTACAAAATATTTTTTATAGATAATTTAATAAAAAAATTCATTTTGCAACTTTTTTTCTAATTTAATAAAAAATTTGCTACTGAAAATATTTGGTAAATCAGTTTAGTTTTTAGTAATTACTAGTTAATTTTAATTAACATTAATACTAATATTAGTTAATTCAATTTAATATCAGTTTTTGCAAAAATTAAGCTGAATTGAATCAATTAAAACCTTAATTAAAAATATGCAAATTGATAATATAACTTTGACTAAAAATCTCTAGATTATATGCAAATTAAAATATAACTCTATAAAAAATTTTTATGATGATGATACAATTCTGCACTCTACCTTTTTATATATATTTTGGAATCTTGTATATTGATCACCATATATGCCATATTTTTCCAAAATTAAACCTCCTTTTTTTGCAAGGATTTTGAGCAAAAAGTTTGGGAATGCTTAATTTTGATACTTTTAAAAAAAGTCTTTAAAATTTGTTAAAAAATCTTTTTATAAATTTATTAAAATGTTGATATCTCACAAAATTTACTGATACGAAAATTGATGTGTATTTTACGCAATTTTAATTAAGGAGATCATATGATATTTTATTCATAACATTTCACAATCTTTATAAAATTTGTGCAACCTTTATAACTTTTGAAAAACTTGGTTTAAACTGTTTTACATATTTTTATACTATGCCAAAAGCTATTAAACGTTAACATGCCTTTTATTTTATCAAACAAAAAAAAATTGTTATTACTTATACTCTCCAGCATAAAAGGAACTAAGCAGTAAGACATTTTGAGTTTAATAGTACTATGGTTGGGCATTAGATTAAAGAAAGTAAAAATTGGACAAATGAAACAAAAAATACAAGTAAATGGATAGGTTCTAGTTGAAAAGCTTTCTATCCTAAAGGTGAGAAGAAGCTGTATAATTGGGTTATAAAATAAAGAAATAAGGCATTAGCAGCTGTAATTTTTGTAAGAGGTGTGCTAGAAAACAGCTGATTTCCTTCAATTAGTAGCCCTTACCCCCCACCCCCCACCTGATCGCATTTTGATTGGTTAAAAAAATATATAATAATATATATTATTATATTTATATAAATAACTTGTGATCTAGTAATCCAATTTTTATGAATATTTTTTTATTTTATAGCTTTTAATAAGCCCTACAAAATAAAAAAAAGTTTAGTTAAATTGAGCTATTAGATGGCAAGATAATTGCAAAAAACTATTTTAATATATAAATAGTAATAATATATTATATATATTATATAATTTATAGCCAATCATAGGAATCTGATTTTTAGATTAGCTTCCACCCCCTATTAAATCAGCTGATTTCTGGTACGCCTCTAATTGTATCAGTCATAGGAAATGTCACAAAAAAGAAAGGCAAATTTTTTTCATTAAGGTCAGTAAAAAAAAAATTGTGGCGAAGTACCATCATTAAAAGTAGTATACATATATATGATCAAAGTTGGCCAAAATTAGTTAAATCAGGTTAAATTTGCCAATGAATAATTCATAATGCTGGCCAAAATTTTTGTAATGCTGGTTAATTTTATAATGCCAGCCTAAATTTTGCAAAAATCAAAAAATACAGGTTTAATGTAACACTGCATTTATTTAATATAGCGCTTAAACTTAAATAATAAAAGATGTGCATATTGACCGTACTATGATTTTATTAAAAAATTTTTCGTATAATATTTATTACCTCACTTGGATCTCACTTGGGAGTTGACATACTTTTTACTATTAAAAGTAACGAAAAGTAAAAGAAACTTTAGAATTTACTAGACATGGTGAGAAATTAAAACTTTAAACTAATACTAGTAAAAATATATGTATTTTTCTTACTTGAAACTTAAAGAATAAACTTTTTTTTAGGGTTAAATTTATTAAACAATTTATTTAATAATATATATTAGTGAATACGAGTATTGAGATGAATATTTGGTAGGTGAGGATGAAATTTATAGTGAATATGAGGATCTGTAGAAAGATTTTGTAGATAGAGATGAAGTTTTATGGTAAATATGAAAATTTAGTGGGTCATAATGAGTTATATGGTAAATATAAGAACTTGTGATATAGAGGATACTAATAAGAATGAATCTTTATTTGAATTAGATTTCAAATATTCATGCTAAGACTAAACAGTTTACTCAACAAATTACCTCAGATGAAAATGATAAAAATATAATAAGTGATACAGAAAGTAATTTTCTGAATCAGAATCTGATGAAGAGCGTGATGAAAATATTATTTGATTAAAGGATGAGCAAGAAATAAGTTTATGTTATGATCAATGTATCTGAAGGTAAAAACTAATGATTACATTGATTTCAAGCCATGTTCAGTTTTGAAAGTGAAAATTTTGAAAGCTTATGCATCTGTTGATTAATGTTTTTGAGAAGAGAAAAAGAAGGAGTGAATATGAAGAAGAAACCATATAGCAAATGTATCATAAAGTAATTCTTTGATTAAACATTAAAAATTTTGCGGTAAATTACAATAAAATTTTAATTTATTTTTAGGAATTGCATGATAAATATATATACAGTATAATACAACCAGGGATCAATAAAAAAAATATTTTGATCAACCTATGTTAAAAAAAATGAATTAGCTTACAAAAAAAAAATTTTTTTACATTAAAAAAATAAAAAATTTCACATTAAGAAAATCCATTTACCTTTTTTTTATTATAGAAGTTAAACTAAGCATACAGTTATAAACAAATCAACATATCCTTATATATGTATTTACCGTTCAACACTATAATTTTTTTTTTTAAAAAATCAATCTATGCGAGAAAACAATTATTTTAATATATAATTAAAGCAGTCTACATAAAGAAAAATTATCACTTACAATTCACCAAAAAAGAAAGTGTAATATTAATTTTTTTAAAATACTTTAATAATTCTTATCTTTTGAACGCTAGAAAAAAGGAATAAGAAAAATTAGTGAAAATATAATTTAAAAATAATATTTGCAGATTATAAAGAGTTATAAATATAAGAAATTACCAAAAAAAGCGCTTTATTTTGCTTTTTATTGCGTTTAGCTTTATAAAAGTTCTTACATTATAGTAAAAAATCATTTTTTTGCCTTTTATGCAAAAACCGTCTAATTAGCCACTTTTATAACCTTAGAAAATCTTTTCCCTCTTGTAAATTTACATATATCTTTGTTGTTAAAAATTTAATTTTCTTTTTATTACAACTTGGATCTTAAAAAACGCTTATTTTTAAGGAGTATATTTCGTGAAGTATAAAAAAATTTTTTTATGAAAAAAAAAGTTAACGATAAAAATTGATAGGGCACATGATGGACTATCAATTTTATAATCTGCATAGACGCAGTAGTTTAAATTTAACGAATGGTTACAAAATGAAGAGATACAATTGATATTACACAAAATTTAATATATTATAAAAATGATCTGCATGTGATATTTCCAGTGACTGGTATGATTTCAAATAATTGAAATTTTAAAAGAGGAAAGTATGGTAGTTCTGTATGAAGTTTCAACAAAAAACTTTATGGCAACATTTCACTAGTTAACTGCATCATAAAAAGACACAATTTATTTTTGTGACAATATACAAGAATTTTTCAAAAGCTTTCTGAATAAACAATAAAATTAGTAAAAAATTTTCATAGATTTATCATTTGGCTTAGAGTAAAAAATTCTATTAAACCTTGTAATATTTTCAATATGAATGAAACACCAGTTTGGTTTGATATGGCTAAAAATATTACTATCAATCCAAAATAAAAGTGAAAAAACAGTTCATATTCGTAGAACTGGTAATGAAAAAAATTGGTTCACTGTTGTTTTAACATGTATAATAGGTAAAAAGTTTTATAATTTAATAATTTTTTACTTTTCAAAATAAGAAATTGTTTTTAATTTTCTTTATTACAGATAGAACAAATAAAGTTACCACTGATCTGCATTTTTAAGGGAAAGCAAATGCTATGTGAAGAAAAAGTTTCTTCTGATGTAATTGTGTGGTTTCATAAAAATGATTGGATGAGTACTAACCTGATGAAACATTATATTGATTATCTTAATCATATAAGGAGGTCAAATAATCAATCTAGATTTCTGGCTATAATGGTTTTTAATTCATTTAAAGAACATTTGGAAGAATCAGTTAAGAAAAATTTAATGATAATTATGTTAATTTAGCAGTAATTCCAGGTAATCTGAACAAGCATCTATCAACTACTTGATGTTATCATTAACAAACTTTTTAAAAATCATCTTCACAAAGAATGGCATTCATAGATGACTAATAGTGATGCTGGATATACTACTGCAGAAAATCTTAAATGTGCAAAAATAAGTGAAGTATGCAGTTGGGTTAAGCATTCATGAGAAAGTGTTTCTAATAAGATTATTATTTGTTCTTTTAAAAAATATAATATATCAAATATTTTAGATGGAACAGAAGATGATGCTATTTATGAAAAAATTGATAAAATCATTGAAATTCAAAATAAAAATGAAAATGAAGATGAAGAAATGGAAATTTTTGATTTAGATGATAATAAAAGTAATTAAATAGGAATTTTTTTTTTATTTGTATTTAGTATTATAATTGTAATTTGTAATTAGTAATAAATATAATAAATATTAATTTTTATGGGTGCTTATTTTTGGGGGATGCTTATTTTTGAGAGGGTGCTTATTTTTAGGGGTGCTTATTTTCAGTTTATGCATGAGATCCTTTAAAGTAAAAGACTTAATTTCAAGTGAGGTTTAATTTTAGAAAAATATGGTATATATATAGGATTCTATATTATACATATTTTTTATCACTCTCAATGCAAAGTAATTGAAAACTATTCAAAATCCTGACAATCAAAATTCTGTTATAATATATGTCTGATATTCAAAATCCTGATAAATTATAATTCTGAAATTTTAAAATTCTGAAATTTCATTATTCTAATACTTAATATCCTAACACTCAATATTCTAACACTTAATATCCTGATATTAATTATCTCAATATAATATTATTATTATTTTTTGATATGTTATTGTTATATTATAATGATGTAAATCAATTTTTATTTAATTTATATCAATCAAATAAAAAAAATCTATTAAAATAACTCATTATACTAAAATAAATAAAAATTATGTATCTTTCTTTGCAAGTTGTACTATTATATTATGATATTTTAATTAAATATGAATTATTTGAATATCAAGTGTAAATTTTTGCAAAATATTATTAAAATTGCTATACTAAAATATATTAATTTATATAATAATAAAAGTAAAAGTATTATTCTAATTTTGCGAAGTATTAATAAAAACTATTAATTACAATAATAAATACATTGATTTTTGCAAAGTATTATCAAAATTATTAAATATTAATAAAAAAAAATACTAATTATTGTGAAAAAAATATATATTTAATTTTAAGAAATTATTGTTTATAAAAAAATGTAATAATATAAAATTAAAATAAAGTTAATAATGTTGGATATTGAGCATCAGGATAATGAATGTTGGGAATAATGAAGTTTCAGGATTTTGAAATTTTGGGATTATGATTTGTCAGGATTTTAAATGTTGAGCATGTATTATGATGGGATTCTGGTCATCAGAATTTTGTAGTAGATCCAAAGCAACTACCCTACAAAAATGATATTTAAACAATTTGCATACATTTCTGATCTTATATTACTAAAATAAAATGTATATCAAAATAAACTTCAAAAATTTTTTTCATTAATATTATTATACTGTTGATAATAAAAAAAATATTTACTCTTCAAAATTGCTCTAAAAAAATATAATAAAAAATCAAATTTTTAATATTTTACAAAGAAAATATTAGGCATTTTTTGCATTTTATATTTTATATATAATATTTACAGTAGCATATTTATAATATAATATTTAAAACAATAGTAAGAGTATAAGATGCATTTACTCTTTTAAATTGCTCTAAAAAATATAAGAAAAACTCAACTTTAATCTTTTACAAAGGAAATATAATAGATAAATATTTTACTTTTTTCATACATTTTTGTAATTTTATAATCAAATAAATTATTTTATAATATTGAAAATAGGGTACATGTGCTCTTTATATGGCGGTGGGCACCACCTACCTGCATAGGCTCATAGCGTAGGAGACAGTTTATGGATGGGATCCTTATAGGATGACGGACAGTGTAGTTTTCTAGTGTGGTTGCGGATCGTGGCTTTAGCTAGGTTTCGATGTATGTTTACTGTAATGTACTTCGTTCCTGTATCCAATAAAAACTACGTTAAACTTGCTCCTCCCGAAAGGGTTAAAAAAAAAAAAAATAGGGTACATGTAAATAAACCTGTACACCCCATTTTAGTTATACAAGATCCGAAGTGCAATGCAAATTGTTTAAATGCAGTCGCTTTAACCATACATAAAGACAACAAAGTAGCATATTAACTGCAATAATTAAAATAAATCATATTATAATTAAAGGGCAATTATCACAAATCTTTATTTTAATAGTAAGTGGTATTTCTTCACAAATGCTTAATAAAAGAAAATCAATCAATAATAAAATAATGATATCCATATTAAAAAAAATAATTTTTTACGTAGAATTTTCATATATAAAATTGTATTATAAATCTTTTAATTTAAATGCTTATTACGATATTATTCAAGTATTAACTGTATAATTATTGAATGGACATACTGATTGAATTTATTGTCATTCAATAATATTAATATATATAATATGAAATTTAACGATAACCAATTTTTAAATTATAATTAGCACAAAAAAGAACATTCAATTGATTACATTATCTCCAGCATATTGTGGTATAAAAAAATTGTTCATTGGCTGAGAAACATACTCATGAGTTTTGCGAAATGTGCATAAAAATGTTGAAAAATTGTTATTCGTTACAAAATAACAATACCTACTGAACTTTGGATGGTGTCACTGCTTAATCAATGAAAGACATAAACGTGAAATATGCAAAAATTGTAGGAATGAAAATTATTCACATTTTCTTCAAGCAACTCATCTTTTTCTAATAGTAAGATTTTTTTTAAAAAAAATAAAATAATACCTTTGACAAGAAATATAATAATTAATTGTTAATGTTCATGCGGTTTTATAATTATATTATTTTGTACTACAGTATAATATGCATTATATTTTATAACTCGTAAAACCTAAAAAAATGTATCACTCCGACTTATAAATCACACTGTAGTATATACGGTTGCAAAGAAAAGGCAATCACGATAATAAACTTTGCGAAAGCTGTAGAAAAGAACAATTAAAGACATAAGATTGGAGTGGTCTTACAAACAAACATTTAACTGGGTCACTGGAAATTTGAAAAGAGGTCAACGTTTACTAAGAAAAAAAAATAAAATAAAATAAAATAAAAAATGAATTGAAAATTTAAGCTATACCGTACTTTGTTTAAGAAAAAAATAACCTTAGAGTTCCGTATTTGTGACAATTAATTTAGGTTATCTATTATGCAAAGTAAATATGACTCATCAAGTCGTTTTAAAAATATCCTAGAAATATTATATATAGTAAAAGCATATTAAAAGCATTTTAATTAATCTTTATAAAAAAAAAAAAACTTAAATTCGAGACAGAGACGGAAGTATAAACAACTATTACGTGAACGGTGATGGTTAGACATAACACCTTTTCAGCAATTGCCTAATTATTGTTTGGGTGAACAATGATACATGTTTTATTTATGTCAATTGTCAAAACAAAAATCAAATTATTAGAATAAAAATTAAATTTCAATTTTTCAATGTAAAAATTTTTTAAATGATGTTGCTAAAAAAAATGACACATTTTAAATAATTTAATCACTATATTAACTGCGAACAAAACGGGTAAGCCAACCTAATACTAACTATCACATATACAATAAATTCACAGAATAATAACTTTTATTTGAAGAATTATTTAGGAACCGGTTTAATTATTGCATAACCTTCACCATACGTTGATCTAACTTTTCTATTATTTGAGCCTCCACTCCACCTACGAACACCAAAACTGCTGGAAGTTCTTTGACGTTTATAATATGACGCATTACAATTAATAAGACCATCACTCTTGCAGGTAAGGTTGATATCATCAAACCTATGACTGAAAAACTTTGTGCCACCATCATTTGTTAATTCAACGTTCAAATCACTTGTAATATTATATTCGGTTCCGCTGCATCCATTTTTAATTGTAAAGTCGTAATTGCAATCTGGCTCAAATCCTTGATAGAAAGCGCCAAAAATGGTAGTGCAACCAGTTTCGTCTTGAGAGAAGGACACGAAACCTCTGAATGGACCAGAAGAAGCGTGAATTGAATCGAAATCTGCGTAGGCAGCAGCGCAAGGACATTGATTTCGTTTGCGAAATAATTCAGCTAATCTATCATTAGCGGAAAAAACACTCGGAACAGTAATTAAGAATATGAGAATATGAATTAAAAAGGACAATTTATTCATGTTTTGATTTCTTTAAAAAAAAAAAAAAAATTTGATTAATTATTGTATGAGAAAAGAAACAAGGTTGCTTTTTATCTTTTTTTCTTTTTTTCGTTTAGAAATGATCGGCAAAAATGAAAGTTTTGAATAACAACATTTCAAACATGTTTATACCTATGGATGGACGGATATATATCATTCTGGTATAAGTAATAGATTTTTCACAGATCGAGGCTGACATATTTATATATGTATATGTATATGTATACGTATACAGTGTGGCAAAAAAAACAAAAAAAACCGGAATTAAAAAATTTTCCATAACACCACGACGATCGCACTAAATTATACTTGTTTGAAAGCTGAAACTCAATAATAAATTTATACAAAAATTTACAAAATTTATTTTAGTAGTTTTTCTACAATTAAGATTATAATAATATTTTTTTTTTGATTTAAGATTTATTTATAACTAGTTTAGAACAAATTAATATTTTTTTCATAAATTACTTTTTATTTACACTTTTACATTGGTCTTGATAATTATAAATTTCATATCAAATTTTTCTTTAAAGTCAAACATTTGTAATTAATTTTCTCAAAAAGTAAGCAAGCACTATAATCATCTTGATAATATTTGGGTATTTTAAATTAAATCCAAGCTACCAATGCTTTATAAATATAATCTAGTTTTCTTGTTATATTTTCTGCAAAAGTAAGATACCAAAATGAAGCTGAGTACATTATTCAATTTACACAATTTAAGTTGAATTCATTTTGAGTGTATGACGTGCATTTTTATTACATGAATGATTTTCCAGTTTTTTTTTGCATCACGCTATAATATTTTTACAGATACACAAAATTTAATTCAGACTTATAACAAGATTATGATCCAAATTTCTCTACCAGACGCCTGCTAAAAATTAACCACCATTTCGCGTGGCGCATCATCCATCACGTGGATCTCTCTAAAGCATCTCACCGTGATTTTACACAAAGTTAAAGCTGTGTTTTCAACAACACCGCAGATTCATTAGCCAAAGAAGCATTATCTTCATCATTTATATGGATTAATCCTAAAGACATTCTGATGCCATCCTTTCACCCACGTATAATAACCTTGGTCCTTTTAGTCCGCAATATCTGCAAAATGGACCAAATCAACTTTATAATGCGTCATTGCTGTTTCAGCCTTTTGCAACAAATCCACCCGCCCACTGCACAATCTTTTGCGTACATATCCACTCGACTGACGCGCTACTTCATTATGGATTAAATCCAATAATGACAATACCACCTGCAGTAAACTTAACGATCACATCGCTAGTTTCAAAATCAAAAGTTATATACATATCCTTCCTACAGCTAATATTCAAATGAAAAACTACACTAAACTTTACCATCTCGATACCACTTTTACATGTAGATGTTGTTCCTCTCAACCTTTTGACAACATTCATTACAGATTTTTGTCCTTCACACTTGGAAGACCTTAACAATCGCCTTATTTCCGTGACTTCTCGCAGGAATTACTAATTCAGCACAGTGATGATAACACGTTCCAAGACATTCAATAATACCTTTCACACTCATCTGTTTTCAAACCCATTACAAATGTCGATCACCCTTCGTACTTATTATTCCATCAATGTATACCTACAGAAATCCCTAACTTAAATCAAAACTTTTATCAAATCTTCCAAATTACGCATGTCTATCACCAATTCTTTTATGATGCACTTTTCTACTTCATCACAAGACATTTTTGACGTCTACTCCTCAAAGATTTAAAGACTGGGAAAAATTCAAACGCATCACCAAATGTCTCAAATGGAATTATCGACGCCATCACAACTGTAGACCTCCATCCAATAAACGTGTACATAATAACTTCTATCACACACGCGACACTACCACAGATTATGTTCGGATACATCGCATTACTACCACCATCCAAAGCAGATACCAAGAAAACTATTTATTTAATTACCTCTAATTATCTCCACTCTGGCACATGGTTGAGTCATTTCGATCTTAATCACGTTAATTATGATATTAATTATTTTATTTCTCTATTTTCTTATTCTTCTTTTGATTTATTCTCCTCTTCTATGTTTAGGCTATCGATTATAGCTTGACAGTTAGAAAAACGAGGTTGGTAATCTCTTTATTTTTATGGAGGATTTTACATTCTTGGTTTTAGATTTTAGTTTCTAGTTATTTAGTTACTCTTTCTATATTCATATTTCATATAATGTGACTTCTGGTCTTTAACATAAATAAATAAATAAATAAATAAATATATGTATATGTATATCCATGAAATAACTGGTTTATACCACGTCCTGTGTACAATTTTTAAACTACTGATAGACTTTTTTAGCTTATCCTTCCTTTTAAGTAAACATCACCATAAAAATATTAATAAGGACGACTATTAGGAAACGTGGTATAAACGGTATATACACAAAGAATAATATATAACAATATATAACATTGATATTGATAATGTTGGCTAACATTAAGTACTAAATATTAAAGCCTGCCAGAATTACGCCTATTTTATCACGATCATTTGTCTTGCGAAATTATTTACTAAATACCTTATTAGTAAAAAACTTGCATTGTAACCGGCAATAATAATTTATTGCTTTAACTTAAATTTCCATTAAAAATATTTGTGGCTTTTCAAAAATCCGGGAATTAAGTGATCGGCAAATGATCGGTAAGGTGAAATTCGATAAAACGGATCCATCGGTTTCCGGTATAGCGAAAAAATTCCGATATTATACCAGATTTCATATAAAATCATATGATAATCCGATATATCAAATTTTTACTATATATATGTGACGTAACAAAAATTAAAAACTTAAAAATCTCTTTATTTACAAAAATTTATCAAAAATATTTCAAGTGATAGAGGTCGTATAAAAATATTTTATAATTATGCTATTAATAATTTCAGAGATTTTTATAGTTCTGGCCAAAATTAAGATCTACCGCATCAATTTTATTGGTTAATGGTTAATAATCACGTGATCCGGTTATTGACCATAACTGGTTAGAAATTTGATTGGTTTTAGCGAATATCGAAACTTTAATAGTAAACTCCGGTTATCGAAGATCCGGTTTATCGAATTACAGTATACTGTGTATAAGCATGTCCGCTATACTGTCTAAGCCCTTTCGGCTTTCGGCATGTCCCTCATGTAAAAATAACCGTCTGGCGATATAAAATCAGTAATTAGATATCCCGGTAGATGCATATAACCAGATTTGAAATTCTTACTGTAACGGGTACGGGTTTTTTTTACCCGGATACTAAAAGACTATATATTTCTGCTGTGAAAGTCATGAAAAGCCTCAGTTTAACTTTTTTGAAAAATTGCTGAGACACACGACGGATTAACCTGTCATACATTCCAGACATGCTTATACCGTATAGCACTGCCAAAGACCCCCTTTCGGCATGCTCCTAAATGTAAATATACCTGTCTCGATATATCAGACACCCGGGTCTAGGCTGTGCTATACGGTAAATGTTTCATAAATTAAAGCCGTGAAACCCGAATATCCGGATGGCGAACTACAAATTCTAATAAATGTTGAGTCGGATAATCCGGTTTTTATCTAGATGATTCCTTTTAATTGTACAGAGTCGAATCACTACGATCAAGTAGTTTAATAATAAATCTAATGCATATCACATGTACAGTACATATATACCCCTAATTCATTCATTTAGAGGTTATAATTCCACCGCTATAATAAGATTTCGTTCTACAATATCTACAAAATGAAGTTAAAACATCTATCAATTTTTTTATCAATAATTTTATTTACAACATTATTAGTAAAATCAAATTCTGTAATAACATATACAGAAGAAGCAATTACAGGATCAGATATACTTGATGTAAATCACATTCTACCTTATGAAGATAATACGTTAGTCCTCCGAATGCTATCACCATATGGTGATTGTAGTGAAGAAACAAACTTATCATTTCGCGTCATTTATCCCAATGGAACTATTAAACCAATTGACCTTTCAAGGAGTAAATCGGAATTACAACCTTTAAATTTTTGTCCCATTGATATACCTCCAATTCCTATTGACCCCATTACTCCTTATGCCATAGAAACTACAAAAGATAAATTTATATTAGTAACTTATACCGTAGCTGCGGATATTAATAATAGTTCTACTTATAATGATTATATGATGCTTATTGATTTATATGGAAATATTCGCAGGTTGGAAAATTTTGAATTTTTTTTTTTAAAAAAAAAAATTTTTTTTAAAAAATAAATAAATATTATTACTTTCTTTTTTTAGTAAGACTTTAATAGGGCCCTCTTATGTCGATCAAAATAATATTTGGATACCTCAAAATTTTATGATACCAAATGTTAATAATGACCGAGGATTCCTATATTTGAGCGTCACACGCGATGGTGAATTTAACTTAACGCAATGGATAATGTAATTTATCATATTGATAAATTTTTAATTTTAATTTAATGTAATGGTTTAATTTACATTCTTTTCCTTTTTTATGAAGAAATGATGATTTGTCTCTTAGAAATATTACGGCAGAAACGATTTTACCGAGTATACCTGATCAATCGCAATTTCTTCCGACTGCAACAGTGGATGGAGGTTATATGATTATTTTCACTAATAATTCAATAAACACCTCCATAAATCCTTTTTCTTCACAAGGAGGGATCTATGCCATATACTGTGAATATAACAAAACTATCGAGAGAGAACCTGTTATTCTCTATCAATCTGCGAATCCATTAAATATATCTTCTATGGAATGCAGAATTAATTACTCAGGGGTTGGACATGTTTGTTTGATTTTATTACAACCTAATTCCATCACAAATCCCAACACAGTCAATTCAAATTCAACGTCTTTTTTTATTAAAATTAATTTTCTTTCGCAAGGAACTTTATTTAATGTTACAACTTCGATCAGTCCTGATCTTAGCAATCTTGGCATTATGTCATTAAGATATGGAGGTTATTTCTATTATGGTACCAATATTACTGAACAAAATACCACTCTTATTTGGGGTTATGTTCTGGATGACAATGGTAAATTGTATAATTGGAATCTTACTTATCCTACTGAGATAAATCGTTATGGTATAAGACAAGTTTTAACAAATAACACTGTTGTAATGGCTCAACCAACAATAAATAAAACTTGGAGTTTAATCACCACTGATTTGTATAAAATTCATGGTGGAGGTAAGATAATAGTGAAAAATTTTTCAAAAAAAAAAAAATTATTGTTTTTTAAGTTTTTTAAACTTTACAAATACTTTAGATAATCCATACGGTAATATACTTATCACAAGTACAACTCCGTCCATTGGTCAAAATAATATCGCTGCAAAAGATATTGAAAATATCAAAATTACATATGCAATTCCAATTGCATTATCAGATGGTACAATTACCATTTTTCAAAGTAATGATAGTTTCGGAATTGTACGTCAAAATGTTAGTGGTTCAAATGAAAATTATGTAAAACTTGATAACAATACTGTTACTGTTAAGGTTATTGATAGTACATTTAATAATCCGGGTAAAACATACTATGTTAGGATTGCAAACAATTTCGTAGTGAGTCAATTATACGATGAGCCTCTCTATGGCTTAAATAATTATGTTTGGAATTTTACAAGTAAGCGCTTTACAAATTTTCCTTATGTAAACTGAAAATCGAATTATATTATATATAATAAATTATTTTTCAATTAGTTGCTGAAGAAGGAAATGTAAATGAACCAAGTAAAATTCAAAAATGGCTTTTGGATAGCATTGATGGAAAAGTTAGATTAATCTCAGACGGAAATGGTTATTTTGAAAATTTTATCAGGAATAATAAACTGGGAGAATTTTTTAATGATTTAACAAAAGATTTGACCGATGCACTTTCTGTTGCATCAGTTCAAATAACCTCCACTGAAAGATTTCAATTTGATACTACACTTCCTAAAAATTCTCCAAAACAATACCTTTTATCCATCAATATTAATCATGCGAGTGGAAGAGCTGATTTAATTGCTAATTATTTAGATATTATGATTAGGAATAAATCTATCACTACCCTTGCATATGGTAATTCTTCACAATATTTAGATCAAAATTATGGATATGTAACTATTCGTAAGTATTTAATTTCTTAAAATTTTCAGATAAAAATTTAACCAAATTTAATAATTTTTTTCTCTCTCTTTTTTTTTAATTTAATGTTTTGAACCTGTAAATAGCTAAGTGGTATAATGATCCTAGCCTTATGTTCCAATTAATTTTAACTGGTATATTCATTTTGATATTGACTATACTTTGCTTCATTTCTATATATTATGATGCAATAAATGAAGCAAAAAGCGAAAGTGTTACAAAAACATTTTTTTCTATAATTAAATGTGATCTACATAATTTAATCCAATTTTTACTACCTATTAATGAGAAGAAGGTGGTTGATAAGGATGAGGTGATTGATGAGGATGAAGTGGTTGATGAGGATAAGGTGGTTGATGCAAATAAGGTAAAAATAATATTGTTTTATTTTAATTGAAAATCAAATAATAATATAATATATATTAATTTAGAGAAACCACTTTAAAATCTATTCATATGGATTTAGTATTTTGACATTTATATTGGATATTCTTTTTGCTGAAATAGAGGCTGATAGTATTAAAAATATTTTTTTTGCAAGGTAAATTAATCTTTGAATTAAATTAAATTTTTTTTTTTTAAAAAAAAAAAACTTAAAAATATTTAAAATAATAAATTTTTTTCTTTAAGTGTTTTTTTTGTAACAGTTCCATATGCTATAAAATTAGGATATGCAGTTTATATTATATTTGGTGAACTTGTAAGATCAAAGGAAAGTAAAGAAGATTCTGAAAAATCAAGATTAATTCCAATAAAAGATTTAAAAGATCAAAGTAAAGATTTAGAAAATCAAAAAAAAAGTTTAGAAAGTCAAAGAGAAAGTTTAGAAGATCAAGAGGAAAGTTTAGAAAATCAAAGAAAAAGTTTAGAAAGTCAAAGAGAAAGTTTAGAAGATCAAGAAGAAAGTTTAGAAAATCAAAGAAAAAGTTTAGAAAGTCAAAAAAATGAAGAAGAAGAATTAAAAAAAGTTATAATTATGAAATGGCTAATGAGTTCAAGAAGTCATAAAATAATTCTTATAATATTGATATTACTAGCAGGAGCTGATGTCAAGGCTTTATATATACTTGATTTTAAATTTTGTAGCTATGAATTTGGTATTGAATTATCTGAAGAATTTGAAGAACGAATTATTCTTGGAGAAATTATTAGTGTTATTATTAAAAATATTCCCGAACTAGCTATTAGAGTATGTATTTTTTTTTTTTGCATTACCTTTTTTTTTTTAAAAATTAATTATTAAATAATTTTATTTTTTTTAAAAAAAAAAATTAATAGAGTTACTTTTTGAGTAAAATGATTAATTTTAATTATTTATCCACTCTTACTCTTTTAACAACTATTATAAAAATTCTAAGTTTTTTTATAAAACCTATGGAATTAAAAAAGTTAAGAAAAATACGAAAAAGAAGAAAAAATTATTAATAATGATTTGTTATATTTTTTTTTTATTTTTTTTTATTTATAAATATCTAGTTATTATTATCCAGTATATACAAACTGATAAGAGACAATTCAAGAAATAACGATTATGGCAGATATCTAAATATATTTATTACATTTTTCTCAGTATTCTCTATTAAAATATTAAAAAAAATTAGACATCAATATGTGTAATTATCAGTAATCTCAAATTGAAATAATAATTAATTAATTAATTATTATCCATTTTATACAAACCGCCATAAAATATTTTTTTATAAGCAAATGATCATGGCTGACATATAAATGCATTTCTTATATTTTTTTGGTCTTTTCTATTAAAATATCAAAAAATTTGACAATATTGGCTTTAAATATCATTTTTAAAAGTGTTGTTCATTTCTTTGAAGCGAGAATCCGGGAATTTGATAGACCTACAAAATAATAGAAAAAATGTTAGAAAATTTTTTTTTTTTAATTTCAAAAAATTAAATTGAAAGATAGTCACCGTTTTCAAAACATAGGTATATTCTATTAACGTGGAAAGAATGGGAAAGAATATGTAAAAAAGGAAGAAAACGCATGAAGAGAAGAAGTGAAAGAGTGTATAGGATGCATAAAGCAGAAGAAAAAACTTACGTGTTCTTTTTTTTTAAAATCGACAAGTTGCCAAATACAATAGTAAATATTAAAAAAAAAAAAAAAATGATTTGCAACACAGGTCCATAGATCATTTTACACGAACTTTAACTGAAAATAAAATTATAAGAAATTTAAGTAAAGAATCCTTAAGATTTTTTTATTAGGAATTAAAAGATCCTTAAGATTAGTTAACGTTAAGGGGTTTTTAAGGAATCCGTAAAATGCCTGATCTTTAAGAATTCCAAAAAATTTACCGATGATCATAATAAAAGTGGACACATTTTTTGCATTAAATATGTCAACCGTTATCATAAGACCGTCTTATTTAACTGGGGGTTTTAGAGATATTAATCAAAGAATTGCAGTATAAGATTTGTTTCTTACAAATCAGAAAACGTTATAGGCGATATTATTTATAAGAAGGATGAGACGATCAAATCAACTAACTCGACTAAAGATTTGAAACATATAATATTCGAACAAAACATCAATCAATAATATTTAAGTAAATTAATAATTATTAGATCGAGTACAATAACTTGATTGTAGAATATTTTCTTAGACGATTTTTGTTAAAAATTAATCGAACAATGATTTTTGTGCCGATTGTGATAAATTTTAAGTAGTTAATTGTAGTTAATTCGTATCACCTGTATTAGTATCAATTCGTCATCGATCAGTTTAAACTTGAATTGTTCCTTCTCATTGGGCGTGCTATCAGACGAATGCTTTTAAATGAAGTATCAATATTTGTTTTTGAAAAACAAAAAAAAAAATTATTTTTCTAAATTTATTGAACTTTTGAGTTTCAGCATCCCATTAATGGATTAGTGCTACGGTATGTACGGTATGTCTTTTCAAAATTTATATTATATTGACGCAACACTGTAATAAACAAACGAGTACTGTTAGCTGAAATCAGAATCACCAACCCACCAATCATTTCTGAAAATGAAATCTGGCTTTAAATAATTTGTCTCCAAAACACGACCCTCACATAAATCATCTTAATAACCGTAAAAACATAAACGTTAGATAATACTGCATAGGGATGATCACGGTTCACTAACCGATGACAGGCGGTTCGGTTCGTTTCAGTTCGCGAATGAACCGGGTGAACCATCGACTCAGTTGGTTTTCTTATAGCACTTTAGATTATCTCATTAATGATAGTCTAATAATAACTAATTTATCTCTCCTTATCATGACGCATCTAATGGTGGTTAGATCATCCTTCTATGATCTCTGGATGACGAGAACTCACCCAAGCGTAAATGGCACAGTAATCGAAAAATGAATAATGCAAATTTTTTGATATTTGGATGAATTTCTTACCATCCAGTAGTTCTATAAGGATGAATTAGTCATTATTAGACTATCATTAATGAGTAATCTAAAGTGCTATAAAAATATCAACTGAGTCGATGGTTCACCCGGTTCACTCGCGAACCGAACCGAACCAAACCGCCTATGAACCGAACCGGCCCGGTTCGAACCATGGTCATCCCTAATTCTGCATACATTAAGTCTCCTGAGTTAAAGTAACAATAATATGGTGTACTGCTTTAGATTCTTCACTAACATGATCAAAATATTCACCTTGTGGTATTTGAACCTTGATAATGCGATGATTTTCATTTTGTCATTAATATTATAAGCACTTGATGAGTCATATGTAGAATTGTTGCCTTTCGTAATAAGAGTGGCTAATGCCTGAAAAGAAATTAAATCCTATTCAAGTAGATACTTTGTTAAAAAAATATTATTATATGTAAAAGTTTTATATATATATAATTTTTGTTGTTGTTGTTGATTTAATATTACTTATATGGATAGATCGTTGATACATTCTCTTTCTAATTACAATTGAGCTATAATCATGTATCATATAATATTTTTTTTTTGATTTTTTAACCTGATTTCTGACCAGTTTTTTGGAGTAGATCGGGTTTAATCACGTAATATTTCGGGATAAGCCCATCAGATAGTTTAAAAATGTTAACATGGTGTTTACATTTATCAAACAATAAGTTTAATAATATTAATTTTATTGGCTACTGTGATGCCTACAACTAAACCTATACATTTCTTACTAAACCTTCACCTTCACATTTTCTGATCATGTCCAATAAGGAAATATACAAGTTCTACAAGTGATCATGAAGATCCCAGGGGGTAGATCCCAGCGCCGGCTCTTGATTTTAGATAGAATGTAGCAGGGTGAGATAGCGAATTAATATGTTCGGGCACCATTAATATCCCAATCAAGCTCAGCTGCGCAATTGGGGCAACAGAATACTTTGGATCCTTCTAATTTCAATAGAAATAACCACAGCGTCCACATGACTTACTGGTATATTCTTCAGTACATACAATTACCTGACACCACGGATACTCATGAATCTTATGTAGAAGAAATTGGCAAAATCGGAAATGGGACCATGTTAACATCATTTGTGCAGTCTTAGAACGAATCTGCCATTTTCCATGTTTAACCATTCCCTGTATCTTAAACTCAGGTAACAAAATATCATGATAATTTTGACACAGTCATTTGGCAAGTTTGTGGTAATAATCATTAATAAGACAATGGATTTTTTTGTGTATATGATGCATGAACCTGCAAAGTTTATAGAGCACATTCTGTTATGTCTTATTACAAATATCATAATAATCAAGAGTAAGTCTTCTGCAAGTTTTTCTGCTTCACTACCTTTAGCACTGACATCTGTACTGAATACCACAAGCTAAGTTCCATTCTTTTCAAAGATTCATTTCACAAACTTGAATTCAAATCGACACAATCAGTCCAAATAAAAAAGTTAGTAAAATAATAAAACAATAAAATTAAAGTAAATAAAAGAAAACTCAAACCTTTTGGGTAATCATCACTTCCTCAATTCCTTCTGTGTGTATTCATTCTAAAAGAGCAACAAAACCTCTGCATTTCCAGTTTAGCCTTGAACTAATGTTGCTGACAATTTCGTACTCTGGGTAATACTGTCAGAGATTTGTGATTTATCACTTAAGATCATTTTGTTGATGTTCTGAACTGACTCTAGTGTAACAGATTTTTGCCTTTTGCATGAGCTGTGTCTGTTAGTTATTCCTTGTACGTTTATAATTGAATATAGTCATTTTCCACCAGGTGTCCTGATAATTGCAATTCTTCCAGAGGCGGCCTATCATTGCAATGTTTTAATTGAGACATCATACACTTCTTAGATTCTATTTGTATTTTGGTAAGTAGTCTTATTCTGATTCAGGTTGTAAAAAAGATGGGTTTGTTAAAAATGGTTTTTTTTAGGAATGTGAGCTACTGATAGAGCTGTTTTTATTTATAATTACTTTTCCTTATACTTGATATAAAATGCAGAAATCTATGCAAAGCTGTATTAGTCTTCAAGTAGATTTGTAATATGAAAAGTGTGGTTAATTCAGGAATGTTCAAAAGCAGAGCAGAGAAGCGTGATCATATTAAGACATTTGTCCCCCCCCTCCACTCTTCATTTTTACAAAGTATTCTGGGAACGGAATTTTTTCGGTTAGTAAAATCCTATTTGTCACACATTATTCGTCACATACGTAATTTCTTAATGCCCCAAAACTGCTCCGCTTTAGACGCTCCCCGAAATTGGTATAACGGTCAATTGTACAACCGAATAATTAATATATACCCCCATGAATGCAATCTAAGTAACGATAAATTCGTCTGAATCACTTACCGATATATTAATTTTATAACCTTTTTTTTTTTTTTTTACTATGCTTATATCATAATATAAACTTTTTTTATCCTATGTTTATATCATTATATTATATTTTGTATCACCAATTAAGAGTTTATAAAGATCATTTTATAATTAATCACGATATATTCAGAAAAGTATATACATATCCTAAAACTCTCTTAAATTTTTCAAACTCTCTTGAAACCTTTTCTCCTAAACTATTCTCATTTTATCATTCGCAGAATTGTCCCCAAAATGTCGTTTTCATTTAATTGTTTACTACTAGGTGAAACTTCCTTTGAAAAAATCTTCCAAGTTACCGTTCCCAAATATATTATCTTTGATGATACTAAAGTCCTCATTCGTGATACCCAAGTTGGACAATTTAAAAGTTATATTTTGTCTAAGAAAAAATATAAATTTAGTATTGATGATCCTGATGTTAGGAACCTTTGGAAAGTTGAAATCAATATCGATGATGAAAACAAGTTTAAAGATGTTTTTACTGTAGAGGATATTAAACGAAGACGTGAAGAACTTTAAAGCCAAGTTTATGAATCCAGCGGATAAGCTTATAAATAATTATTTTTCTGGTGGACCTCTAGATAAACACGTTCATATCATCATTGCAATCCTCACCTCCACTGGTAAGTGTCTCCCAACGTTTTACCTCTCGAACAAGAAATTTGCAGTAACAAAAATATCGAGTTTGGTCTGATCTCTTTTTTTTCGCGTTAAAGCAGGTCTTTCGCAAGGCATTCACCAAGGTAATGTATTTCTCGTTAAATAACTTCGAGTATCTATTTGTTTGGAACAATGTCAAAAAACTTTCTAACGAAGCTTTATTTTACCAAAAGTTGAGGAAATATTGAGGAAGGCGGAGTCTCATGGATAAATTTGAAAGACAAACTGGTCAAAAAAATCAAATTGAAAGAATTAAGAGTCTCAAACCACAAATATGAAAATAGTATTAATGCATCTGGAATTCCTGTGATTAATGGAAGACCTTCGTTCATTTTGCATTCATTACCAGACTCTGACAATGAAGAAGGTTACCTCCATAAAGAAACACTCACTGAGATATTAGTAAACAATGTTATGAAAAGTCCTAGGCTCTTCTTGTTGGGCACTTCTAGGTAAGAATAGGAATTATTGAAAGCCAAGACAAAATACAGACAAAGGCAAATGAATGACTTTTCTTTTTTTCTGGTTCTAGATCTGGAAAACCCGTTCTTTATATGAGCTACTTTGTAAAACATTTGGAATTTACCTTTCATTGAGTGCCGGAAATGGTTCCAAAAACTTGGGATCTCAAGACATAGACGTTTCTATTCCTGAATTGGGCCAATACTTAACTAATGACCCTGAAAAAAACACTAGTATACAGTAGCACTTAGATTCACTCGTGCCATTTTTCTTGGCCGATTATTCATTTTAAACAAACTCTTAGATTCTAATCAAGGTTGCAATCGCAATTTTACACCAAAACAATGACTTCTAATGCAACTCTTGCCAAGACAAATTAGCGGAGAAGTTCCCATTTCACATGTTTTTTGTGGATTTTCTTAGGAAGATCAGGATAAACTGATCAGTAAATTTATCAAGGTATTCCAAACCGAGCAAGAGAAGTTATCAATCGTGATTGATGAATTCCAATTGGCCATCATGAAGCATGAAGCACGTTTTTTCAGAACATTTATTAATGGTCCATTACGACCATTCTTTGCTATCCTACTTTGGACACACATTTAAGAATTTTTTCAGTATTCATGATGGATTTTATGAATATAAAGAGATAAAAGAGTTTATTCTACATTTCTTACCACTAAATGATGAACCACATTCAATATATTTCAGAGTTGTCGACAATTTTTAGTACAGTTTATGAAATCTGCTCTATTAGACTCATCTTTAAAGTCCATAGTGATATGAATCAAGTTGTGAAGAGTTGGCAAGATAGAGCGAAAAGTTCCATAATTGAATCTTTTATGGAATCATGTTTTCCTTATTTACATGAGAAGAAAGAAGCATGGAACAAAATAAAGGATATCGTGATTCTTAGTATGTTTTCTCATCATACAAAGTTAGTGAGAGGAAGCGAAGTTTCAGAAATGGTTCAGTATGGGTTTGCCCAACTTTGTATTTTTAAACATCTGGCAGATCTAAATATACTTCAAAAGGATGCCATTACAGTACAAATAGCAGAGCCGATTCCCATCCTGGCGTCTAAAGAATACATAAGAAAGCATCCTGAAGAATTTGAGACCTGGTTATATCGAAATCTATCTTCAGTTCATTATAATGCATCATGTGCAGGTTTTCTTTTTGAGCCCTGCTTGACCATTCCGCTTGCAGAATTATTTAATGCGAAAAGTTGTAAGGAACATAATCTTTTTACCAATATTGAGAATATTGA
Organism: Rhizophagus clarus; assembly: GCA_015698045.1. NCBI lineage: Eukaryota > Fungi > Glomeromycota > Glomeromycetes > Glomerales > Glomeraceae > Rhizophagus > Rhizophagus clarus. The sequence continues at coordinate 603,353 of BLAL01000176.1, read as the reverse complement.
TAAGCTGAATTTACTCTCTTATGAAGCAACTATTCGTAACTTTGATGACCGCAACTCATCCATATTTAGTTAAAATGGTATTATGAAGGATGAATTAAATCTGCCTGCATTTCTCAATCCTACTACTGCTTTTTTATGCCGAAAAAGAAGCTGGTCCAGATTTGGTGTGTATTGTTGAGTTCCATATTCCAAACGGCATTGTCAAGATTCTCCTTTTTCTTCAGGCAAAACTAGTGAAAGACTCACCCAATGACACAGTTAGTAGTACAACAGATCCGCACCATTTCTATTCTCATGGAGATAAACGAACTGAGTTGAAAGAGAAGCTAAGAAGCGAAGTGCTTGATTGCTTAGAATCAAGATATTATAAGGCACATGAGTTCTCGTGAATCCATTTTCTTGTAGTTTTTCCTGCTGAAGCTAAAGCAGAAAGTAAATATATTACATGTTCTACCAAAAAGAACGTAGCTTCTTATTATAATTACTTAAAAGGTATTGAATCTACATTGCTTAAGTTTCTTATTATTTGTCGATCTTAATCAATTCTTTAGTTTATTATTTTTTTTTTTAGCCAATAAACTATATTTTGTAATCAATCCTCCTAATGCCGAACTTTTCAAGTTTTGGTCATAATATGTTGAAAGAATTAAAATGTATAGCAGACAATGGTGAGCTGGAGTTGGAGGTAAGGTATAATAAAAGTTTATTGATTAATTGTGGTCTTTCCTTTTGTCAAGTAATCCTCTTTTAGCAAGCAACTAAAAAGATTAAAACTAGTAATTAAGTCACAAATCATTTTTTAAAACTATTAAAGATAATACAAGTGGTAAAAATATATATATATATATATATATCTAAACTTAGAAAAAATTACGCATGTGTATGGACTTAATGATAATATAGAATAAAATTTTAATATATCATACAGATTGCTATATATACAATGGTTTATCTAAACTATTTTGATATAAATAATATAATAACAGAGATAACTAGCGGTCGCCCATTGCTTCACAACGAGTGAAATGAATGAGTTAATTTAAATTAATATAGTAGTAATAATGTATATTGAAAAGAAATTTTATTTATACTTAAAATATGTATCATATAAAAGTAAATTAGAATAGTTATAATTTTTTTATTTATTAGAAATTAATATAGTTAATAATTATCGCTGTTTTCAAAAAGGTTGAATCTGCTCTGTGTCGACCAATTATAATAAATACAGAAAAAACCATGATTTTTGCAAATCAGATTGATGTATCACTAGTATATCACTTATTAATACAAATTTTTTTGTTATACCGAGAAGACAGAGTCATGTCACGTGTTTTTAATAGTTTTTGGGAAGCTTCGCTCTACTTTTCTTAGGAGATTACTAGTGATTATTTCTTTGATTATATATGATTACAAACGATTACAAACGATTACCAAACATTTTCACATTACATGTTACAATTATTATACTTGTAAAGCTTGTTCAAATAAAGTTTTGGGATATTTCTTGGTAAAAAGACTTATATATATATATTTTTTAACGTTTACTTTGGCTACTTCCTCTCTTTTCGTTAACAGTAGATATTATAATAGCTCTATCTTACGTTTTATAGTTATTGCAACTATTGACTCTTTTTATTCCATTTATTTTTAAACAGAAAAAATATGCCTAAATAATTAAGCAAAGATTTACAGTAAAGAGTTGTATATCTATATGCTGATGGTTGCTCAATCATAGATATTGCTAATACATTATATATGAGCAAGTCCTCTGTAAATAGAATAATAAATATGTATGAAAAATGGGCCTGCATAACTAATCCTTTTAAAGGAGTTTTTGGTAAAAAGAAGTTCTTTAATAGAAATGACATGTACATTCTTCGAAGTCTTATAAAAGATAAAGTTAACTGGTATCTAGATGAGTTAACTCATGAAATGGAGAATCTTACAGGCAAAAGAGCTTCTATCTCAACACTTTGGAGATCACTTCGCTATCTAGGAATCACTCGAAAAAAGGTATTGAAAAATTAATCTTACAAACAGCAATTATGAATTTGATGTTCTAATTACATTTTCTTTTTTATAAAAGCTTCAGAAAGAAGTTTATGAAAGAAGCGAAATCATACGTGCTCATTATCTAGGTGTTATTGGTGAAAGTTATATTTCAAATCAATTAATCTTTATTGACGAGAGCGCTAAGAATGAAAGAAGTCTATCGAGATTTTATGGGTATTCTTTTCAGAATATACGAGTATGTAAAAAAGTAGTATTTGTATGAAGAAAAAGATATACAATTCTACCTGTTCTAACTCTGGATGGATTTGTTGCCATTGATATCTTCAAAGGAGCCTGCGATAAGAAAGATTCATTGATTTTATACTCGATCAAGTAGTATGTAAATATTGTAATTTTATTATTTTATAATTTATAAATAATAACATAAGATTTATTTCAATATAGGTACCTATTATGAATCCTTACCCTGGTAGTAATAGTGTTATCGTGATGGATAACGCTAAAATTCACTATGACGCCAATCTTATTTCAATATTGGAAGGATTAGGATGTCATGTAATTTTTCTTCTTCCTTATTCCCTGGATTATAATCCTATAGAGACTGCGTTTTCGGTAATTAAATCATGGATTAAACGTAATTGTGATTTTATGGAAGCCTGTAACGATCTGATATATTCTTTATTAGTTGCGTGTGGTCAAATCACTCCTCAAATGGCGCAATCTTTTTTTAAATCATCAATCTATATGTAAAAATATCTTATTGAAAATAATAAATAAAATAAAATATATTACTATTGGTATAGTACAAATGGGTTACAGGTAAATCACGGGTAAGTCACAGTTAAGTCACGAGTAAGTTACGGGTGGATCATATATAAAATTATTTAAATTAATAGATTAGTTGCAGTTGGATCGCGGTATGCCTGTAATAAGTTTTATGGTAATACGAGTTACAATTCTTAAAATTTACCCTACTCTTTAACTGAAATCAGAATAGTATTATATAAATATAATTACATCATTAGATAAGAACTTAGTTATTCTTTTTTTTCATATCATCTTATGCCATTACGAATTAAAAATTATTTAACAGTAAATTTGAAGGTTGGTGAAAAAAATATCTTGAACTTTCAAAATGTAGACTGATGAAATGGTCCAATTTATGATTAAGGAAAGGAAAGACAACAATGATTATTATCATACACTAGTTGAAGGCAGAAAAAGGATGTTTTGGGAAGATGTCGTGATGAAAGTTAATTTAAAATATAAATCAAGATTTATAGGAAGTCAAGTTAAAGAAAAATTCCAAGGAATTATAAGAGATTGTCGTGTAAGTAAAA